>JAVXUP010001460.1:0-231477 GCA_033070095.1 Escallonia herrerae | reverse complement strand
TAATTGTCGCTAAAGGTGAAAACTTAATTAGACAGTTTTTCATAAATTTATAAAAAATAGCTAGAGCCAGATTGTGTCAAAGTTTGAAAAGAGACCCTAGTTATTTTTAAAAGATCTATATTAGGGAAAAATTTCAGATTTTTTCAAAAACTGGAAAAGGGTTAACTGATTGAGGGGAACCTTGAAACTTTGCACTGTAATTTAAAATATCAAGCCAGAGCGATTTCACTCGAAACTTTTATGAGAACCCTAGGATGTTGGGAAGTTCCATCCCCCAGGATTTCGGGCCATTCCGAAGTCGTTAGCTATTTTTTGGCCCAACGGGCTTTTAAGCGCTCGATCCGGACACCGGTTCGGAATTTTTAGGCGAAAAGTCCGTAGAATACTTTTTAGATCAAGAATGAATTCGGAAAGCTTAAAATAGTATTTCAAAGCACTTTTGAGCTTGTTCTGATGCCAGGGGACATTTTGGTAATTTGCCACCCCGGGAGGGGTATTTTGGTAATTTGCCACCCCGGGAGGGGTATTTTGGTAATTTTATGGTGTTAAGTTTTTCAAAGGACTTTCTAGTCCAAAAATGTAAGTAAAACACCTGAAAGGTTATTTTGAAGCTGGTTTGGGGCGTTATGGTGATAATGAACCCCCGGGGGCATTTCGGTAATTTGCCGCTCATCGGGGGTATTTTGGTAATTGAACATTATAAAATTTTCCGCAACTGGAGGAAAGAGTAGGAGTGTAAGACACCCGAAAAGTTATTTTAAAGTTGTTCTGAGATGTTTGTTGGGTCGATAGCTGCTGGGGGTATTTTGCTTAAGTTGGGGGTGTTTGGTAACTCATCCCCTTTAAAATTTGATAAAGAAAATATTTGGTATATAATTGATGTAATACATTTAAAAAGTAGTTTTAAAGCGGTTTTGAGGTGTTGGGGCTGTAGCGGCCATCAGGGGGTATATTGCTAAATAACCATGTTGGCGCTAAATTTTAGGGAACAAGCGTAATTAAGCGTTCGGAGTTGTGAGAAGTGAGGAATTGTTTTAATACATTGAAATAATGAGATAATTACTATTGCTAATGCGTTGGTAAGCTAGGTTAAAGATTCATTTATAGTTTTGGAATGTAAATATTATGAATACTAAGTTGGTTTACGATTATATTTTGTTATTAGATATATGGATTTCAACGCCGGACCTCATGATACATCAATCCTATACGATGACAATGACCACGTCGCGAGGCACGTATTTGACGGTGTCGACATGGGTGTTTTGGAAACAATTCAAAGCACAAGTCACCACGATGAGTGGGTACTAAACGAGGAACAAATACAACTATTACACTGTCAAAATTTATCTATGTTCACCGATCCCGGGATTTGGTCTCGACACGACGATTGCCTTATATCCGCTCTAGTTGAACGATGAAGGAGCTAGACGAACTCATTTCACTTTTGGTTTGGTGAAATGACTATTACATTAGAGGACGTCGGATTTATACTTGGAATCCCATGTCACGGCAAACCCATTACTTCGAGCAAAATGTATGCATCCATAGCGAAGATGGCTAGGCAGTATTTCCCGAGAATTCTTAGGGAAGCTCTTACAAGGAACGACATCAAACTTAAATGGCTGAGAGAGCAGTATGGCGTGCTACCGGATGAATACACTCCTCACGATTTCATGACGTATACGAAAGCATTCCTTTTGTATATTATTGGAGCCAATTACTTCCGACGAATTCGAAAAACACGGTGCATCCGAAGTATATGGTGTTCTTGGAGGATCTTGAGGAGGTATACTCGTATTTATGGGGTTCAGCTGTCCTTGCGCACCTATATCGAGCACTGCACAAAGCTACGAGAAAGGGTGCCAAGTCCATTGCCGCCTGCCTCACTCTATTACAGGTTTGAGCATTTATTTCTTGGTTGACGTGTCAATATATTCTAGCATTAATGTGCTAATTCCAGATAATGCTTGCATTCACAGGTTTGGTCTTACGAGAGGCTACCCACGGGTCGTCCACAACCGCGGGAATATTTCGATGAGACGTGGCCTAGGGTGTGGGCCTGGGGGCCTATGACCAACCGGAGGAGATGGGTAGACCCGCACCACCATCTAAAGTTCTATCGGGGGGAACTAGAGATACTCAATGCATCCCAGGTGACATGGCAGCCATATAGCAAGGTGATGCATCGGTTGGATGAGTGGTGTTAGCAACTTCCGGTGTCGTACGTGCTAGCAGGTTTGGTTCGGGTGCCGCTTATTCACTTCGAAGTATGTGAGTTTCAGATGCCCGATCAAGCTATGAGGTAAGCTGGCTGTCTACAAGGGATACCAAAACCCGCTGTAGACATGCAGCCATACAGGAGTGGTCGAGGGCCAAACTTCGTGGTGCCTGATGCCTTGAATTTGTTGAGCGACGAGGTGTAACAGTGGAATACCTGGCAAGAAACATATGATAGCCTTGTATCGCTGAAGGCCGACAGCATCAGCATTGAGGAGTACCTGCAATGGTTTCTCAAGGTGACGCGCACGAGGGTGAATCGCCCTTCCCAGGCGAGGAAGACATCGTATGCGCCACGTGAGATCTATGACCAGTTCTGGGCATTGAACATTGTAAGTCATGCTAGTGTTGTTTCAATTTTTATTTGCGCACCTTATCTACCATGCCTAAAATGATTAGCCATATTTTGTATGCATGTTTTTTAGGTTGACCAGGGCACTGAGGTGTTCAAGTAGCTGGAGGGGTTTGACTGGTTTGTCACGCAGGCTCCTGACAATCTCAAGAGGTCCATTGAGAGGTACAAGACTGAAGTTCAAAACTTTAGTCTTGCGTACCGGGGTTACCAAGGGGAGCCATCTAGTCGCTTGCCTCTTGACGCGTACGACTATCAGCCCCAGAGTCAGGTGTGGGAGTTGTCTACTCGCTTGCCTCCTGACGCGTACGACTCTCAGTCCCAGAGTCAGGTGTGGGAGCCGTCTACTCGCTTCCCTCCTGACGCGTACGACTATCAGCCCCAGAGTCAGGTGTGGGAGCCGTCTACTCGTTTGCCTCCTGACGCGTATGACTCTCAGCCCCAGATTCAGGTGACCCAAGTAGGAATCCAGGCATCGCGCCCAAGCATCCGGTCGGATAAAGGACAACCGACGAAGCCATTGAGTCCGGCCAAAAGGGATTGGATCGACCGTCACTACTTTGGGCATGAGCCAATCGCTACAGCAGACTTTCATGTTGCTTCATTCCTAGTTCACTCAGATCTAAGACTGTTGGCGCCGAACACAGATATTTCAAATTTTCTCATTGACGCTTATATAGATCTGCTGCGTGTTAGAGAGCTAAATTATAACCCCTGCCAAACTTTGAAGCTCAACATGTATGCCTCTTTTGTTATCCCCTTCACGGTGAATAGCATGAAGGAGTTCACAGAATGGAGGAGGAAGCGAGGGACAAGCAAGGGTGAATGGCGACCATCTGCAAACGTGCTTTCCTACTTGAACGCGGACTATCAATGTCACGCAGCTGAGGCGAACCTAATCATGCTACCTGCTCTTCATGCAAGCCACTTCTTCCTATTAGTTCTCTTTCCAGAGAATAAAGTGGTCCACATATACGATAGCCTAAGGGAAGACGGACCTGGTCGGCAGCTGGCGCAGATGTACTCCACGTACATCAATGCGGTGGTTAGTTTATATCTTGACCTTCGCTCATAGTCTATTCTTCTTGTTACATAGGCTTGATAACCTTTTTTATTGTTGGATGCAGACTACTATCATTCCACTAGCGTGTCGACATTTTAAGGGGAAAGCCATCACGAGCAAAACCATGATAGATCCTTGGACGGTCGTGACGATAGAAAACCGACCAAAGCAATATAACAGTCATGATTGCGGGATTTACGTCCTCAAGTACATGGACTACATAGCTCGCTCAGATGTGCTCGAATATGAAACGTGGTCTCGAAACGATGCCTTGACGTTTAGATATAGGATAGCCTGGGAGCTGAAAAAGGATGTAGCTAGACGCCTTCCTTACCATTATCCTGAGATGTAGTAGACGTTCGTATGTTTTATTATTACTATTGTTGGATTTTTGATATTAAGGTTTGAAATTGAATTAATGTGTCTCGGTTTTTTTCCGAAATTGATACAAATGGGCTAACTAGCGTGCCTAAGGTTCAATGAGAAAAAAAAGTGACAAAAAAAATTACGTAATTTTTTGGAAGTTATGAATTAGGCCCTAAAGTGTGCCCGAACAGGCCCTTCTTAGGAAAACCCAAAAAATAATGTGTCTCGTTTTTTTCCAAAATTGATACAAATGGGCTAACTAGCGTGCCTAAGGTGCAATGAGCAAAAAAAAAGTGACAAAAAAAATTACGTAATTTTTCGGAAGTTATGAATTGGGCCCTAAAGTGTGCCCGAACAGGCCCTTCCTAGGAAAACCCAAAAAATAATGTGTCTCGTTTTTTCCGAAATTGATACAAATGGGCTAACTAGCGTGCCTAAGGTGCAATGAGCAAAAAAAAAGTGACAAAAAAAATTACGTAATTTTTCGGAAGTTATGAATTGGGCCCTAAAGTGTGCCCGAACAGGCCCTTCCTAGGAAAACTCAAAAAATAATGTGTCTCGTTTTTTCCGAAATTGATACAAATGGGCTAACTAGCGTGCCTAAGGTTCAATGAGCAAAAAAAAAGTGACAAAAAAAATTACATAATTTTTCGGAAGCTATGATTCCACAAACCAAATCACAAATTTAAACATTATAAAAGTTCAATTTATACAACTGAAACATTAACCCTAACACTCTTCATCATCATCGTCCTCCTCGACCATACTGCCAGGTTCGATACCTAACACTTTATAATGGTTTCTCTTGTCATGATCAGTCATCTTATTACACAACGCACACTTTCGCAATTTTTTTTGACCCGTTGCTTCTTCAATCGGATTCTTCATGCGTATTGCTCGTTTTCGCCCTTTTGTTTGAGAAATAATTGGATCAAAAATGTCGTCCTCCTCACCTTGCAGGCTAGTGCCGTCAATGACTGGCTGTGAAGCTCGATTGAATCTACCGGCTGGAGTCGTCCGAGTAGTCGGAGTGTCCCGTTTCTGGTAATGCCATCCTAAACTGTGCAAGGTTAGCCTTATCCCGTGCGGCTGCTTCAACTTGATACCTGTACCCATCAAATGTTGACGCTGCATCCATTGATAAACCGTGCATGATGTTACAAAGGTGATTATATCGCAGCGTCTCAGATTGCTCGAAATCAACTGAAACATTGGGCACGTAAGGAATGTGACCGTGGACTCTATTGGCTTCCTTCGTCCACCGTTCCAAGATATACTGTGGAGGGATTTCACTAGCATTCTTGGCGCTAAAAACCCTCAACGCGTGTCGACAAAGTATACCTTTATGCTCAAACAGTTGACAGTTGCAATTAACCAACCCGGTGTCCATACAAATTGCTACGGTAAAATGTCTTCTGCTCCTCGGAGCCGACGAAGAGCACGGATTGGCAATTCGTCACATTTGTCAAAGCATAAACCTTGATCACTCTGGTGGAATACTCGTGCAACTTTGTCATGCTATATTGATTCGACTTTAGTAGTTCCTCTTGAAACTGTCTAAACATTTCCTTGGTATAGACTTGAGCCGCATGAGCCTCCAAAGGTGAAAAAACTACTATGGCTCTTTCTTTGTAAACTGTAGCCGCGTCGGCTTCTCTCTCAAGGAAAAATTGCCTGTCAAGGGCTTTCTGCATCTCTAGTACGAACTCTGTTATACTTGAAGAATGGCCTACGTACCCATCAAAGAATGCATTCATACCTTCGCTTCTCGAGGTCGTAGTCATTCCGGCTGCAAAAAACTTCTTGGTGTAGGCACCGACCCACTGTGTCTTGATCTCATACAACGATTGTAACCATTCATGATTGTGCAAATAGTACATCCATTAACTTGGCCCACCTCTCCTCGAACACGTCTACCGTCAACGATTTCTTCACACATGTATTAAAGTCAGTCTTGAATGTCGGATGGTTTGCATATACATTGTGAAGCCGTTCGGGATATTTGTTGCTTATGTGCCATGTGCACAGGCCATGGTGAGTATCTGGAAGGACCTTAGCGATTGCATTTTTCATTGCCAGATCTTGGTCGGTGATGATGGTCTTTGGAGGAATATGATACATTGCTTTAAGCCACGTTTCAAATAACCACGTAAATGACTCCTCCGTCTCATCCCTAAGCAGGGCAAAGCCAAACAAGATTGACTGATAGTGGTGGTTCACCCCGGTGAACGGAGCAAAAGGCATAGAGTACTTATTTGTGCGGTATGTGGTGTCAAACGTCACAACATCCCCAAAATTTTGGTAAGCAGCTCTAGAACGGGCATCCGCCCAAAATATAGTACTAATGCGGTTCTCATCATCCAGTTGGAGACTATAGAAAAAGCCAGAATTCTCACTCTGAAGGTGCCTGAAGATATCAAGTGTAGCTTGAGAATCACTCTTACCGAAAGACTCTCTCCTCTGAGCACGAAGTTCATTTCGAAGGTCTACTTCGTTGAAACTCAACTTGTCAATCCCCCCAGCCTGGCTTGAGAAAACCCCCATCATTCTAGAAGGTGGAATTTTAGCCTCGGCCATTGTAAATATCAGTTGTCTGTGTGCCGCGCTTATTTCTCGGTGTTGATGAATTTGACCAATCTTACTAGGGGTCATCAACTGATGATTATGGCTCAACTCCACTCCCGTCACAACCCAATGGTTTTCATTTTTCCGGTGTACTGCATACACATGGGCCTTGCAGCCGGTACCCGGAAATGTGTCCCGTTTTCTTTGTCTTGTTGGCCCTTCGTCACTGATCCGAACAACCGGGGGTACATACGGTGCTCCTCTATGACACTCAAATAGTCTTCCACAAATTTGATCTGTATTCGCCCGTTTTCTAGTCGTCTTAGTTCTAATACCGAAACCTATCGTTTTCGAATATGCTCTATAGTATGCTTCAACTTCGTCCAGTGTTTGAAAAACTTGACCCAAGTAAGGTGGATCAGAATCTTCACAAAAAGTATTTCCTCCAGTTGCATCCATATTTATACTGAAATCTAAAAAATAAAAATTATATCATTCTCAACAAGTCATAGAATTAAATAAAATAAAAATAAAGACTCTTTCCTCCAGTTACGGAAAATTTTACAATGTTCAATTACCAAAATACCCCCGATGAGCGGCAAATTACCGAAATGTCCCCGGGGGTTCATTATCACCCTAACGCCCCAAACCAGCTTCAAAACAACCTTTCAGGTGTTTTACTTACATTTCTGGACTAGAAAGTCCTTTGAAAAACTTAACACCGTAAAATTACCAAAATACCCCTCTCGGGGTGGCAAATTACCAAAATGCCCCTGGCATCAGAACAAGCTCAAAAGTGCTTTGAAATGCTATTTTAAGCTTCCCGAATTCATTCTTGATCTAAAAAGTATTCTACGGACTTTTCGCCCAAAAATCCCGAACCGGTGTCCAGATCGAGCGCTTAAAAGCCCGTTGGGCCAAAAAATAGCTAACAACTTCGGAATGGCCCGAAATCCTGGGGGATAGAACTTCCCAACATCCTAGGGTTCTCATAAAAGTTTTGCGCGAAATCGCGCTGGCTTGATATTTTAAATTACAGTGCAAAGTTTCAAGGTTCCCCTCAATCAGTTAACCCCTTTCCAGTCTTTGAAAAAATCTGAAATTTTTCCCTGATATAGATCTTTTAAAAATAACTAGGGTCTATTTTTCGCACTTTGGCACAATCTAGCTCTAGCTATTTTTTATAAATTTGTGAAAAACTGTCTAATTAAGTTTTCACCTTTAGCGACAATTACGTTTCGTATTCACATTAAACACACATAGTGTTACACCCTAGGAACACACACAGTGTCTTAAACCAAAATTATTTCCTCCAGTTGTGTTACAATGTTCAATTACCAAAATACCCCCGATGAGCGGCAAATTACCGAAATGCCCCCGGGGGTTCATTATCACCCTAACGCCCCAAACCAGCTTCAAAACAACCTTTCAGGTGTTTTACTTACATTTCTGGACTAGAAAGTCCTTTGAAAAACTTAACACCGTAAAATTACCAAAATACCCCTCTCGGGGTGGCAAATTACCAAAATACCCCTGGCATCAGAACAATCTCAAAAGTGCATTGAAATGCTATTTTAAGCTTCCCAAATTCATTCTTGATCTAAAAAGTATGCTACGGACTTTTCGCCCAAAAATTCCGAACCGGTGTCCGGATCGAGCGCTTAAAAGCCCGTTCGGCCAAAAAAATAGCTAACGACTTCGGAATGGCCCGAATTCCTGGGGGATGGAACTTCCCAACATCCTAGGGTTCTCATAAAAGTTTCGCATGAAATCGCGCTGGCTTGATATTTTAAATTACAGTGCAAAGTTTCAAGGTTCCCCGTATCAGTTAACCCCTTTTCCAGTATTTGAAAAAATCTGAAATTTTTCCCTGATATAGATCTTTTAAAAATAACTAGGGACTCTTTTTTGTACTTTGGCAAAATCTAGCTCTAGCTATTTTTTATAAATTCATGAAAAATCCTAATTTAGACGCCCTAAAAAATCGCTATTTTGGAATCTATAAATGTAATACCGCTCATCCGATCTCTGATTGATCTGATTTTTGTTTCCTTCAATTTGTATTTTTGTTATCTTTGATTTGAGTCTACAATGACTATTTTTGAACTTTGAAATTAACATTGAATTATAAGAAAACCCAAAAAATACTTACTTGTTTTGACTTGATATATTTAAAGAAAAATCCACCGATCTTCTAGCGGTTATCCACCGAGCTTCTAGCGTAAAATTTTTTTGTTTATATTGTTGTAGGTGAGATATGGAGTATGAAGATAGTTGGTAGAGATGATGAAGAGTGGAAGAAAGGGTTCGGGGATGAGGGATTATAAAGAGAAAAAAGCGAAGGAAAGAGAAGAAAGAAGACAGAAAAAAATTTGTGAGTGAGGGGGAAGGACACCACGTGGCATCACGGGAGGGGGAAGGGGGGCCATGGGGAAGGGGGCATCACGGGGGGAAGGGGGGCCATGGGGGGCATCACGGGGGGGGGGGAGGGGGACACCACGTGGGGTGGGGGGTGGGGAGGGACCGCAACACTTTGTTGTGGTTGGCATGCCAACCGCAACAAAGTGTTGTGGTTGGGCATGGTGGAGGGGACGGGGCCACGTGGCGGGGGAAGGGGATGCCACGTGGTGGGGGAGAGGGGGACGGGGACACGTGGCGAGGAATTGGGAAGGGGGACCGGGGGAAGGGGGCCAACCGCAACAAAGTGTTGCGGTTGGGGGCATGGGGGGAGGGGAGGACGGGGGAAGGGGGCCATGGGGGGAAGGGGGAGGCAACGTGGCGGGCGAGGGGAAGATGGGGGAAGGGGGCCATGGGGGAAGGGGGAAGGCCACGTGGCGGGGAAGGGGGCCAACCGCAACAAAGAGTTGCGGTTGGGTAGGGGGGCTGGGGGGAGACGGAGGGAAAGGGGAAGGGGGAGGGGGGCCATGGGGGCGCAACCGCAACAAAGTGTTGCGGTTGTGTATTTGGGAGTAATAATGACAACCGCTACTCTTTGTAGCGGTTGGGTGGAGAAATTTTATTTCTCCACCGGTCGATAGGGATCGGCTCCCTATATATATACTAGTCCAGTAACCCGGGCAAAGCCCGGTTTGGTTATATTTAACGACTTATGTATCCGTACGCTTAAGTGTCAGTACATTTTTGGTAGAGTTAAGGTTGGTTATTTAGGCGTTATGTCGACGATTTTGAATTAACTTTATTTATATTTGATTTTGAACTAAGCTATATTTATATTTGCGTGAAGTGAACCATCAAATTCAATATATGCTGCATTCATTCATTTCATATATAAGTATCATCACAATATAAAAAAATCCTAAAAAAATATATAACTAAAAATTGTTCCAAAATAGTAAATCTCGAATTAATTCTACATTTATTACATTTGTGAAATATCGTACGATTACGAACGATAGTTAATGATGATATTAAAAGAACAATCATACGGTTCTTTTTAAGTATTATTTTATCCTATGCGATTGAGTAAAAGATATGTCAAATGGACAAATTTTTTTTTCAAATCTAATTTATTGTATAGACTATGATAGAAATAAAATACAAATTATTTAATTTATTAATTAAGTATAGCATAAAAATAATCTCCAACTTATGAGATATAAAATTAATTCAATATATAATTTTGTCTCTCATGTTTTTACATTATTTATTAGTTAGAGTTTTTTGAAAGCGCAAGTAATCTAATAATTGATGACGCGCATAGCTTATGTTTTTCGGCATTTAAAAGGAGTATATGATTTCACTTTTAGAGGTTGAGGTAATCTAACTAAAAATTAATTTGTGAAAGTGAATTTCTATTTTGGCATTTTGAAGTGTGTTTGAACATTAAGTCAAATAGGGTGTGATTCCTTTTTTTTTTTTTTTATAGATTTTTTAGGTGCATATGATTTTCATTTCAAAGTTTGTGCTATTTAAGTAAAACTAATTCTTGAATGCACATCTATTTTGATATTTTGGCGTATCTTAAAAAATTAAGTCATTTTTGGTTTGTATATTGCTTTTGTAAAATAAAAAAAGAAAAACCTTTATTTTTTTAGTATAGTCTTTAGTTTCATACATGATTGTCGTATTTTTCTTTAATTTTTTTAAAGTGCTCTTGAGGTTTTAATAGTTAAAATTAAAGCCTAATATGTAAATATATGTCTGTAGAATAGAGCTTTAAAAGTTCTACAATTGATTTCTAGTTTTATATTTATTTACAAATATCGGGACAATTATACCAACAAAATTTTAATAATAAATCGTAGTAAAGAGTTAATAAGTAGGGGATAATTTTAGTATTTTACCTTGGAAATTTTTATTTTGTATTTTTAAATATTTTTAAAAGTTAAAATTAAGGCCTAGTATATGAGTATATAGGTTATGTACAGTTTTGAAGGTGTAGAATTAGCATATTCAAGTTTTAGAAGGTATACAAAAATTGGGCAATTAGACCTACGATTTTTTTAATAATAAACCATATTAAAGTGTTAGTAAGTTAGGGTAAAAAAGAAAAAAGATATGAAAACAAATAAGATATTGTGTTGCATATTTAGAAGAGATGACATGTTGCGTAAGTAACGTCGTGAATATTCATGTTTGTTTATTTCTAATTCAGTAATCTCAAAAATTATTTATGAAATTAAATTGTTATTTCTGTATTTTAAGAGTTAAATCATATTCAGTTTGATTCTTTTTAATTTTGCATTTATTGGTGTATATGATTCCCAATTTAGAAGTTGATGTCACACCATTAAAATTAATTTCTTAAGTAAATTACATGTTGGTGTTTCAAAATATTTTTAAAAATTAAGTCATATTCACTTTGTATATTATTTTCGTAAATAGAAATGAAAAATCTTTATTTGTAAGTCATATACAAATATGATTCCTAATTTAAAACTTAAGGTCCATTTTGTGACACATCATCATGTTTATTTTTGAGTCCTTTTCCTTTTTTTATCCATATTTATCAAAATTACATATGCATCATAAGAAAATTTACTTTGATTTACTATTAAAAAAGTTCGTAGTTATTGTTGCCTTAATTTTCATTTACCTTATATGAGTAAAAAAAAACCAATTTCACACATTCTAAAACTCTATCCAATCAATGTATCAACATATTAGAACTTAAGTTTAACTATTAATACCTCAAAAATACTTTAAGATAACAAAATAAAGACTGAAACTATGAAGAAAAAAAGAAGTAAAATATTTTGAAAATTAAGTCTAAATTTGAAAGATCTTAATTTGTGAATTATTTATCTTTGTTTTCATACATGATTTGGTGCGTATGATTCCCAATTTAGAATTTGAGATCAATTTTGTGACACATCATCATGTTTGTTTTCGAATCCTTTTTCTTTCTTATCCATATTTATCAAAATTATACATGCATCGTGATTCTTTACTTTGATTTATTATTAGATATTCACATTTGTTGTTGCCATAATTTTAGTTTACCTTATATGAGTAGAAAACCAATTCTACTCCTTCTAAAGCTTTACCTAATCAATGTATCAACATATTGGGACTTACTTTTGAGTATTGACACCTCAAAAAAACTTAATGATAACAAAAGAAACACTCAAAAATATAAAAAAATGTAAAATAGTTCTAAAAATTAAGTCATATCACTTTGTAAATTATATTCAAAAGATCTTAATTTGTAAATTATTTATCTTTGATTTCGTACATGATTTCTGTATTTTACACTTTTGAGATTTTTATTTTATTTTAAAAGTACTTTTTGAGGTGTTAATAATGAAAGTTAAGACCTTATATAGTGGCATATTGAATAGGTAGAGTTTTAAAAGCTGCAGAATTGGTTTTTATTCTTATAAAGTTTAGCAAAATTATGTCAATAATACCCAAATTTTTTTAATAATAAATTATAGTGAAGAGTCATGATGCATGCGTGACTTTAGTAAGTAGAGGTTTTTAAAATACTTTTGATGTATTAGTAGTAAAAATTAAGACCTTATATGTTAGTATATTAAATAGGTAGAAGGTGCAAAATTAATTTTCTATACTTATAAAGTTTAGTAAAATTATACCGATAATACCTACTAATTTTTTTAATAATAAATTATAATAAAGAGTCATGATACATACTTGACTTTAATAAGTTTTTAAAGCACTTTTGGGGTGGTAGTAGTGAAAAATAATAGTCATCAATCATTTGTGACTTTAATAAGAAGATGTTTTTAAAGTACTTTGGAGGTGTTAGTAGTGAAAATTAAGACGTTATATATTGGTATAATGAATATGTAGAGTTCAAGAAGATGCAGAATTGATTGTCTACTCTTTTAAAGTTTAGTGAAATTATGCCAATAATACTTGCAAATTTTTTTTAATAATGAATTATAGTAAGTCATGATGCATGTGTGACTTTAATAAATAGAGATTTTTAAAGTAATTTTGGTATGTTAGTAATGAAAATTAAGACCTTATATGTTAGTATATTGAATATGTTTTCTACTCTTATAAAGTTTAGTGAAATTATGCCAATAATACCTGTGAATTTTTTTTAATAATAAGTTATAGTAATAAGTCATGATGCAAGTGTAACTTTAATAAGTAGAGGTTTTAAAAATATTTTTGAGGTGTTAGTAGTGAAAATTAAGACCTTATATGTAAGTATATTGAATAGGTAGAGTTTTAAGAGGTACATAATTAGTCTTTTACTCTTATAAAGGTTAATAAAATTATGTTAATAATACCTTGCGAATTTTTAAATATTAAATTAAAGTAAAGAGTCATGGTATATGTGCGTCTCTAATAAGTAGAAGTGAGAAAGGAATGTGATATCAAAACAAAGAGTCAGGACCCATATGTATCTCTAATAACTAGAAGTGAAAAATGAATGTGATATCAAAACAAACAGGATGAGGTGTCGCATAAGTAAGAGGCAATGACGTGTCACAAAATTAAAAGGGGTAAAAAGGGAAAAGAACCCCTAAAAAAACTTATGTCGTGTTGCATAAGTAAAATGCGGTGACGTGTCGCAAAATTAAAAGGGGTAAAAAGGAAAAAGAACCCCTAAAAAAGCTTATGTGTAGCCTCGACAACGCACAATATTTCGTCTACTATATTTACTAGTCCAGTAACCCGGGCGACAACGCACAATATTTCGTCTACTATATTTACTAGTCCAGTAACCCGGGCAAGGCCCGGGTCGGTTATAGTTAACGACTTATACATCCGTAGGTTTGAGTGTCAGTGTATTTTTATAAAGTTAATGTTGGTTATTTAGGCGTTATATCGATGATTTTGAACTAAACTTTATTTATATTCGCATGACGAACTATCAAACTCAGTATAAAGAAACCCTAAAAAAAATATAAAATTGAAAAACATTCCAAAATAGTAAATATCGAACTAATTATACATTTATTACATTTGTGAAATATCGTACGATTACAAACGATAGTTAAAGATAATATTAAAAGAACGATTATACGGTTCTTTTTAAATAATTATTATTCTACTATGCGATTGAGTAAAAGATATGTCAAATAGATAAAATTTTTGTTCAAGTCTAATTTATCGTATAAACTGTGATAGAAGGGGTCACAATGACTTAGGGTTAACAAATTATTTTTTATGTTTAGTTCCTTTATTTTTTTGCTCTATAGATTATTGATTGAGTTCTAATTTTATAATATATTCTAGTGATTATAGTAATGCCTAAGTTCTAATAATTTCATTTATTCATTAAAATATAAAGCAATTTTGCATCCTGAATTATGAGCTACATTATTTATTTTAACAACGACCAATATTTTTCATATCTAAAATTTATTTAAGTGCTAGTAATCTTATTTATTTCTAGTAAGCTTCAACAATAATTTTAATATATAATTTTGTCCCTTATGTTTTTACCTTCTTTCTTACTTAGAGTTTTCTAAAATGCAAGTAAAAGTACAAAACATTTAATCTTTACTTATCTTTTACTCTTTAAATTTTTGGATCTTATCTAGTTGAATACTTTAGGTGATAAAAGTCATAATCAAATATCAATAAATAATTTATAATTAAGTAACATCATGAATGTTCATGTTTGTTTATTTCTAATTCAGTAATCTTAAAAATTATTTATGAAATTAAACTGTTATTTCTGTATTTTAAGAGTTAAATCATATTCAATTTGATTCTTTTTTTATTTTGCATTTATTGGTTTATATGATTCCCAATTTAGAAGTCACACAATTAAAATTAATTTCCTAAGTAAATTACATGTTGGTGTTTTAAAATATTTTTAAAAATTAAGTCATATTCGTTTTGTATATTATTTTTGTAAATAGAAATGAAAGATCTTTATTTGTAAGTCATATACAAATATGATTCCCAATTTAAAATTTAAGGCCAATTTTGTGACACATCATCATGTTTATTTTTGAGTCTTTTTTCTTTTTTTATCCATATTCATCAAAATTACATATGCATCATGATTATTTACTTTGATTTATTATTAAAAATTCGTAGCTATTATTGTCATTATTTTAGTTTACCTTATATGAGTAAAAAACAAATTCTACACCTTCTAAAACTTTACCTAATCAATATATTAAGACTTAAGTTTAACTATTAACACCTCAAAAATACTTTAAGATAACAAAAAAAAAAAGACTGAACATATGAAGAAAAAAACGTAAAATATTTAAAAAAATTAAGTCATATGACTTTGTAAACTAATTTTGAAAGATCTTAATTTGTGAGTTATTTATCTTTGATTTCATACGTGATTTGGTTCATATGATTCCCAATATAGAATTTGAGGTCAATTTTGTGACACATCATCATGTTTGTATTTAAGTCCTTTTTCAGTTTTATCCATATTTATCAAAATTATACATGTACTGTGATTCTTTATTTTGATTTATTATTAGAAATTTGTAAACGTTGTTGTCATAATTTCAGTTTACCTTGTATGGGTAGACAACCAATTTTACTTATTCTAAAACTCTACCTAATCAATGTATCAACATATTAAGACTTAATTTTGAGTATTAACACTTCAAAAAAACTTTATGATAACAAAAAAAAAACACTCAAAAATATAAACAAATGTAAAATAGTTTTTTATAAAGTAAGTCATATCACTTTCTAAATTATATTCAAAAGATCTTTGTAAGTGATTTATCTTTAATTTCATACATGATTTTGTATTTTACATTTTTTGAGATTTTCATTTATTTTAAAAGTACTTTTTGAGGTGTTAGTAGTTAAGACATCATGTGTTGGTATATTGAATAGGTAGAGTTTTAAAAGGTGCAGAATTAATTTTCTATTCTTATAAAGTTTATATATGCCAATAATTCAATATTAAATTATGGGAGAGAGTCATGATGCATGTGTAACTTTAGTAAGCAGAGATTTTTAAAGTATTTTTGATGCATTAGTAGTAAAAATTCAGACCTTATATGTTAGTATATAAAATAGGTAGATGGTACAAACTTGATTTTCTTTTCTTATAAAGTTTAGTAAAATTATACCGATAATACCTGTGAATTTTTTAATAATAAATTATAATAAAAATTCATGATGCACGTGTGACTTTAATAAGTATATGTTCTTAAAGAACTTTTGGGATGGTAGTAGTAAAAAATAATAGGAAAGAGTCATCATGCATGCGTGACCTTAATAAGAAGAGGTTTTTCAAGTACTTTAAGGTGTTAGTAGTGAAAATTAAGACCTTATATATATTAGTATAATGAATATGTAGAGTTCAAGAAGGTGCAAAATTGATTTTCTATTCTTATAAGTTTAGTAAAATTGCGCCAATAATACCTACGAATTTTTTAATAATAAATTATGGTAAGAGTCATGATGCATGTGTGATTTTAATAAGTAGAGATTTTTAAAATAATTTTGGGATGTTAGTAGTGAAAATTAAGACTTTATATGTTATTATATTGGATAGGTAGAGTTTTAGAAGGTGCATAATTGATTTTCTACTCTTATAAAATTTAGTGAAATTATGCCAATAATACTACATGCAAATTTAATAATAAATTATAGTAATGAGTCATGATGCATGTGTAACTTTAATAAGTAGAGATTTTTAAAGTATTTTTGAGGTGTTAGTAGTGAAAATTAAGACCTTATATGTAAGTTTATTCAATAGGTAGAGTTTTAGAAGGTGTATCATTAGTTTTTTACTCTTATAATGGTTAGTAAAATTATGCCAATAATACCTGTGAATTTTTTAATAATAAATTATAATAAAGAGTCATGGTACATGTGCGTCTCTAATAAGTAGAAGTGAGAAAGGAATGTAATATCAAGAGAAAGAGTCATAGTACATATGCGTCTCTAATAAGTAGAAGTGAGAAAGGAATGTGATATCAAGACAAAGAGTCATAGTACATCTGCATCTCTAATAAGTAGAAGTAAAAAAGAAATGTCATATCAAAATAAATCGGATGACGTGTCGCATAAGTAAAAGGTGATGACGTGTCGCAAAATTAGAAGGGGTAAAAAGGGAAAAGAACAGTAAGAAAAGCTTATATGTCGCACCAATAATACATGCAAATTTAATAATAAATTATAATAATGAGTCATGATGCATGTGTAACTTTAATAAGTAGAGGTTTTTAAAGTATTTTTGAGGTGTTAGTAGTGAAAATTAAGACCTTATATGTAAGTTTATTCAATAGGTAGAGTTTTAGAAGGTGTATAATTAGTTTTCTACTCTTATAATGGTTAGTAAAATTATGACAATAATACCTGCGAATTTTTTAATAATAAATTATTATAAAGAGTTATGGTACATGTGCATATCTAATAAGTAGAAGTGAATGTAATATCAAGGGAAAGAGTCATAGTACATGTGCGTCTCTAATAAGTAGAAGTGAGAAAGAAATGTGATATCAAGATAAAGAGTCATAGTACATGTGCGTCTCTAATAAGTAGAAGTAAAAAAGAAATGACATATCAAAATAAACCGGATGACGTGTCGCAAAATTAAAAGGGGTAAAAAGGAAAAATAACACTAAGAAAAGCTTATGTGTCGCCTCCAAAACGCACAACCCTTCGTCTATTATATATTTAATAAGTAGAAGTGAGAAAGGAATGCGATATCAAGACAAAGAGTCATAGTACATGTGCGTCATTAATAAGTAGAAGTAAAAAGGAAATGTCATATCAAAATAAACCGGATAACATGTCGCATAAGTAAAAAGGCGATGGCGTGTCGCAAAATTAAAAGGGGTAAAAAGAGAAAAGAACACTAAGAAAAGCTTATGTGTCGCCTCCAAAACGTACAACGCTTCGTCTATTATATATTTATATGATATATATATATATATATATATATATATAATATACTATAATGTTTTAAAAAGTATATTGATGTATACCACATAGACAAAAAAATTAACAATATAAAAATATATTATTTAGCTACAAAGATTAATCTTACTTCCTAAATTAATCACGACTAACTTAAGTAAAATATGAAAAGATGAATTCACTTGCATTGCTCCTAACTTTCAATTATTAAATAGCATTGTTTTTTTTATTAGATTGCATGCAATAATTATGAGATATTTTCATGTACATGTGTGTTTACATGTACTTTTATTATACTGTAAGTTGAAGGACAAATTATAAATAGAGACACAATGGAACCGCTGGTTACTTGTCTTCTTTGAGCTTTTGTTTGAGGTTGTCAAATATTACAAATAAAATATTGACTTACCACTTAGAATAGTAGAATAATCATGCTGGTGCCATATAGAGTTAAATAGTGAATATGATTGTAGTTTTAATTAAAATATAATGATGCTATCAAGTATCCCTTTTGAATTGTAAATGTTATACCGATATAATTCTTTAACTTCACATGGTCTTTAAGGTATTACATAGATATGTTCCTAAGGTTATTATAACAATTAAGTAAAATTTTAAAATAAATAAATTTAACTGAACGACCACATAATATCCAATATTTTATGTATATGTTTTTCTTTAATTCTTGTAAGATGCTAGTAATAAGAATATTTAATTGATGAACATGCTGCATTCTTATTTTAGAGTAGTGAAATTATTTTTCACATTTTTATGACTATTATTTATCGCCAAATTATAGTTTCTATATCTATTAAATGTTTCTAATGATATTTTTTTCATAAATTACACTTATTTTAGCATTCCATAATCTAACAATTATGTCAAGTTATACCTATAATTATAATCAGCTTGTAAAGGATAACAAATATCATTATATTAGGCTAATATTATAAAGCGAGCGTAAATTAATTATTTCTTATTGAACTCCCACAAAAGTCACCAGTCATACTTGTAATCAATTCCATCATAATCAGAATTAAATTTTAATACTTATAAGTTGTCTAAAATTTACTATTTATTATTTTTAATAAAAATTTAATAAGTATTACTAAAAAAACTTTTTATTGATCATAAGGGCTCTATATATAAACGAATTGGTAAATCATTGGTTTTGTAGATTTAGATGTATATATTTTTGCATTATAAAGATTTTAAATGTTCCTAAAATAAAGTAAATAAGAATTATTTGATTATTGTTTTTAATGTATGTGATTTATTTTCAAAATTTCATATATGTGATGCCACTTGTTGATCACGCGGTCATATAATTTTTTCTACTAATTCTCATATGTCAATTTTGTTTTCTAGACATATAATTTTTTATTTTTGTATGAGAGAGTTAGTTTTAAGGACATGATTGTCAAAATTAAATCCTAATAAGTTAATACATTTAGAGTTTATAATTAATTTGACATTATATAAGCTTTCCTAATATAGCCTTCATATAGTTTTTGCAAAAATAAAGAAACTTAAAATAATAAAATTTTGCATGCATTTAGAGACACTAACATGTTTATTATATAGCTTTAAATCCTTTTCAACTATCAAATTTACAAATAAGTTTTATTTTTACTGTAATTTTAATTAACAATAATTGTAAAGTTATTTGTTGATAGTGTGCTCTCACCCATAAAATACAGTCAATTTTTTATTTATGAAAACACTAAAAGCTATACATTATATTGATAAATTTTACATCCATTATGGTAAGCATATACTAAAATAAAATAAATATGAATCAAGTGTTAAATTATTTTTCTTATCTCAATCTCAATTATAACATCATTTTTTCTCTCTCTTAATGTTATTTATATTATTTAGATATATGAATTTTATATTCATAGTAGAGAGTGATTTTAAAGATACATGTAGTAGTTAAATTTAAGTCATAATATATTAGTTCGTTAATTAGTTAGAGTTTCATGGAGCTCAAAATTAATTTTTAATTATATAAAACTTATTGATATGAAAATTAACTTATCAAAGAAATAAGGACCCATTCAAGATAATATTTGAGACCTTTAGAAACACTTATAATGTTTATAATTTTATTTCATTTTGAAAACATAATTTGATGACATATCATATTTTTGCATCTTAAAGTTCTTAAATGTTTTCAACTATAGTAATTAAGAATAATTTGATTTGATTGCACCTTTTTTCTTCTTTTTATATGTGATTTCTTTTTTAAATCTTGTTTATACTTATACACAGCTACTTTGTTGATCATGCAATCTTATCAAATCAAAAAATTATTTTATAATTTGATTAATGATTTTATATATTGCATAGATATTTTTTTTGCAATGATTATGTTATGTATAATTAAATACATATACATTTAGTAAAATATAATAAATTTAAATTAACTGTAACATAAAATTTTTGTTCTAAATATCCTATGTTGTCTTTATTTCTTAGATACATAATTTCTTATCTTTGTACTAGAGAGTTAGTTTTAAAAATATAATAGTCAAAATTAAATTTTAAAAAATTAGCATATTTGAATTTTAGAAGCAAAATTAAATAAACATAATAATAAGGATCACATCCAAAATAATATTTGCATACCTTTAGATACATTTAAATGTTTAGTATATAGCTTTAAATCAATTTCAACTATCAGATTTATGAATAAGCTTAGCCATTATTGGAATTTTAATTGATAATAATTGTACGGTCAATTGCTGGTTGTGTGGTCTCACAAAAAATATATATACGTCAGATTTTTTATTGTGCCAAAAGATTATAAATGCTATATATTATATTGATAAATTTTAACATCGACCACGATAAGCATATACTTTGGTCAACATATATTAAAATATAATAAATATGAATCAATTGTTAAACTATTTGTATTGTTTAAATCTTAATTGTAACATCATATCTTCTTCTCTCTTCTAAGTTTAATATGTTATTTTTATTTTGTAGATATATGAATTTTTATGTTTATGTTAGAGTGTGATTTCAAGGATATAATGGTTAAAATTAAGTCATAATAAGTTAGTTAATTAATTAGTTAAAATTTTAGAATGCATAGAATCAGTTTTTCAAATATATAAAGCTTATTGATATAAAAGTTAACATATCAAGAAATAAGGATCCTATTCAAGATAATATCTGAGGCCTTAAGAGACACTTATATATAATGTTATAATTTTATTTTACATTGAAAATATAATCTAATGACATTTCACATTTTTGCATCTTAAGGTTTGAAATGTTGTTAAATATTGTAATTAAGAATAATTTGATTTAATTTCAACTCTTCTTTTCTTATACTTTTGTGATTTATTTTTAAAATCTCATTTATGCTTACATAGCCACTTTTTTTTATCATGCTGTCTTATCAAAGAAAAAAAATTATCCTATAATTTGATTATTAATTTTATATGTTATATAAATGACTGTGTTATGTGTCAATACATATACATTTAATCAATCATAATAAATTTAAATTAACTATAACATAATTTTTTTTATTTTGAATCTCATATGTTATTTTTATTTTCTAAATACATGTTTGTTTATCTTCGTATTAGAAAGTTAGTTTTAAGAACATGATAATCAAATTCAAATCCTAAAAAATTAGTAAATTTAGAGTTTTAGAAGCAAAATAAAATAAACTTAAAAATAGGAATCACATCCAAAATATTATTTTCATACCTTTATATACACTAAAATGTTTTGTATATAAATTTAGATCATGTTCAACTATCATATTTACAAATAAGTTTTATAATTATTGTGATTTTAATTAATAATTATTATACAGTCATTTGTCGGTCTTATGGTCTAATTAAAAAAATAATGTAAATTTTTTTATTGTACCAAAAGGATTCTAAAGATGAATCAATTATTGCATCATTTTTATTGTGTCAATCTCAATATTGTAACTTCATTTGTTTCTTTTCTAAATTTAATACTATATTTTCTTGTTTTAGATATATGAATTTGTATAATAATATCATAAAGTAGTTTTAAGGATACAATAGTTAAAATAAGTCATAATAAGTTAGTTCATTAATTAGTTAGATGTTCAGAATGTTTAGAATTAGTTTTTCAACTATAGAAGACTTACTAATATAAAAATTAACTTATCAATAAATAAGGACCCCATCCAAAATGATATAATTTTTGTTTTAAAAATATATAATTTTTTATATTCATATTGGAGAGTAGTTTTGAGGATACAATACTCAAAATTAATTCTTAATAAGTTAATTCATTAATTAGTTAGAGTTTTAGAACATTTAGAATTACTTTTTCTTTCAATCATTTAAGACTTACTAATATAGAAATTAACTTATGAAGAAATAAAGACCTCATCCAAGATAGTATTTCATACCTTTAGTGACACATATAAAATAAGTTAGAGTTTCAGATTGTTTAGAATTGATTTTTCAACTATATAATGCTTATTGACGTGAAAATTAAGTTACCAAAAAATAAAGGACCCCATTCAAGAGAATCATATTATTTTCGTTTTTTAGATATATGAATTATTATATTCATGTCGGAGAGTGGTTTTCAGGATTCAATACAAAATTATATCATAATAAGTAAGTCCATTAATTAGAGTTGCAAAACGTTTAAAATTATTTTTTAATTATATAAGACTTACTAATGTAGAAATTAACTTAACAAAAAATAAGGAACCTATTCTTGATAGTATTTCAGACTTTTAGCAACTCTTATAATGGTTATAATTCTATTTCACATTAAAAACATAAAGTGATGATGTGTCATTTAAAGAAGATATTTTTGGGACGACGTGTCGCGTAAAGAAAATCTTGCTTCGCTTATTTAAAGGACTCAATTCAAGATAATAATATTATTTTTGCTTTTTAGATATATAAATTTTTATACTCATGTTAGAGAGGGTTTTGAGGATTCAATTCACAAAATTAAATCCTAATAAGTTAGTCCATTAATTAGTTAGAGTTTCTGAACATTTAGAATTATTTTGTTTTCAATTATATAAGGTTTACTAATATAAAATTAACTTATCAAGAAATAAAGATTCTAACCATGATAGTGTTTTAGAATTTTAGTAACTCTTATAATAATTATAATTCTATTTCACATTGAAAATATAAAGTGATGATGTGTCAAGTAAAGAAGCTATTTCTACGATGACGTGTCGCGTAAAGAAGGTCTCGCTTCACTTATTATATATAATATAGATAGATTTTTGTTTGATTAGGCTGCAGGAAATTATTCTGAGATATGTATATATATATATATATATATATATATATATATATATATATATATATATATATATATATGTTTGCTTACTTGCCTTCTTTGGTTTTAAATAAATATTGACTTAACACTTATAGTAGTAGGATAGTCATGTTGGTGCCATATATAGCTAAATAGAAAATATTATTATAGTTGTAATTAAAGATGATTACGCTATCATGTGTCCCTTTTGAACTTCAGAGGGTTTTTAAAGTGATACATAAATACATGTTCTTGGGGTTATCATAAGGATTAAGTGGAAATCTAAAAGAAATATAGTTACATTTTAAATTTAACAGGAGTTATGCATGCACCTTATCAAGAGGATGGTTGGGATATAAAAGGTATATCCCACGTCAAGAAGATGGTTGGGAAACAAAGGGTGAGCCTGTTATATTGACTAGAGAGGAAGATTTTGGGACGTGTGATTGAACATTAACGAGGACGCTAAGACATAAGAAAGGGATATTGTGCGCCACCCTCAACCCTGGTGACGTCACCAGGCTGAGTTATCGATCATAATCACATTCAAAACCCTGTGCTGAATACAGAGCTACTACATCCTCATACTCACACATCATTAATAGACGCTCCAAAATGCTTCCTTTAAAAAATATTTCGGTATTTTTCGGGGTATCACATATTGTATATTCCAAATCTGGTGTGCGATAGTTTGATATTTGCCTTTATAAGACCTTGCATATGATCTTAGAAGTATTCACTTGACTAGCCCTTGGTGGGACTGCCGACACGGTTATTAAAATGGGAACTTTATTAACCTCCAAAATTGGTAAGATATCAACCAGAGTACCACTTTTTGGAGACTATTATCTCTGCCTTATCCATTGTCTCTCTGTTACTGGAACTGGTTGCCATCGCCTTTGACATTGTACCACTTCTTAGAGACTATTACCTTTGCCTTATCCATTGTCTCTTTGCTACTGCAACTAGTTGCCATCGCCTTTGACATTGTCGCATAAATACACTGGCCAGAGAAAAAGAAACATACGGTTGGGATGGAGGTGGAGGTTGGGGATCAATTTGTAGTGGTGGTGGCTATTACCAATATAAATTGTGGGGCTATTGTCGATGATGGCAGGGTTGTGATTGCCTTGGTGGCTGTGTGTGATGTTGTCGGCAGTTGAAACCATGTGCAGTATTGATGTTGAATTGGAGGAGGGAAGGGGGTAGTCGTGGTGATTGTGTGTGGGGTGGGCGGTATAAAATACAAGATCATCAACAATGGAAGGTTGGCGGAGATCTAATAAGGGAGAGAGAGTCAATCAGCGAAAAGAGATTCATGTAAAACCACGTATATTCGGCATTAACCTTAGACAAATTCTCTAAGACTAGTCACGTATTCACAATATACATTATAGATTGTTAAGCATGATAGCATTGTTGGGCCCATTCTCTAACAACTTAAGCTTTTAGAGCAGGTGATAACTTAACATGGTATTAGAGCTCTGGTTTGGCATGGTCTTGAGTTCAATTCTTCTCACTTGTATATTTTATTTCTGATTTTGATTTGTCTCTCCACGTGCAATCTGTTTATTTCTGTCTTGGTCTGTCTCTCCACGTACAAGCTTGCTGGTGAGGAGGAGTGTTAAGCATGATAACATTATTGTGCGCATTCTCTAACAGTTTAAAGTTTTAGAGCAGATGATAACTTGAAATAAATAGTACTAAGTTGATCCTAAGGGAGAAGCAAGCACTAAGCAAAGCACTGGCCATGCATGTGAATGCAGAATCTTTGTGGAGAGACCACATTACATGGAGCAAAACAAGGTTAAGGAATCTAATTAAGTCGTACCTTTGACTTTGACATTTGTATTTCCGACTCTCGCTGCCAACCCCTCCAGCCCGCCCCTTGCTGGAAAACAAAATCAATATTTTGCTTATGTATGACCTTTTCGAACAAGGCCCTGTTCCTAAGATGTTAACTTTCACTGTAGGCAACATCTTTGAATTCAAAGCCCTGCAGGCTACTGCTTATGTGCTGGGTTAGAGGGTAACTTATGTACATTACTGTTAAAACTGTGTTTGACCAGCAGCATAGAGCCTAGCAGCATAGAGCCTGGTGGATATAACTAATTTAGCTTTACTTGCTCATCCTGTTAGAAGTTTGTTGCAACTATTGGTAGAACGTATTGGTTTAAGCAACTAGCACCAACCAAAAATGATAAACTTTAATTCTTTAATGGAGTTGCTACATTTCAGCCTTGGCAGATGCTGAATGGTGAGCAGAGAGAGGCCAGGCAAGTCAATGTGAAATGGAAGTGGACACACATTTCATGAATTTGAAGTAAGTAGAAATTCATGCATGATTGCAGCAGAATGATATTATCATAATGGAGCTTGAACGCGGAGAATCTCGTTTACCTTTTGCCAATTATTACAAAATCAGCCTTAACCATACTACCCCACATGGGCTTATGTTTAATTGGTTTAATTCAGTTGAGTTCAGGGGCATGAAGAAATTTAGAGTAGATAGGTTAGCTTGGCCATCTCTCCAAAGAAACTATGTTTATACTATTATCTTATGGAGGTAGTTACGGCAAGTTATTTACAATAAAAAGTTCTGCTTAGCTGTTTCCATTTGGGAGGATGAAGGTCAAATGTTAATTGTTAATTGTTAATGGTGAGATAGGGCAGTTGCAGCCTTGCATGGTCTATATATACGGTGCATTTTCTGCAAGAATGGAGGTGAAACACACACATAGAAACAAATAGAGAGATAGATATGGCTAGTTCTAAACTGTTCTTGATTCTTGTACTAGTTTCCTGGGTGTTGGGCCTAGGCCATTGTGGCGAGTTGAGGAAGAACTTTTACAAGACTACATGTCGGCAAGCCGAGCAGATTGTTCAAAACATAACTTGGAAACACGCGGCTAGCAATTCGGCATTGCCTGCCAAGCTGTTAAGAATGCACTTCCACGATTGCTTCGTTAGGGTATGCTTTTGATCCCCAATAGACAGCTAATAGATCACAATGAGGTTGCTACAGATAACACCGTCTCTGCTATGTGGCAATGTTGCATGCATCTAACCCTCCCTCAAACCTTGCAGTGGCTAGCTAGAGCAGGGTGCACCGTTGCATTGTCAAGCAAAAAGATCATACAATAATGTTATCGTGCATACATTTTCTTACATTCTCTTTATTATTGTTGTCCCTGTAACATACTTTGTTTCTACATTACATGGACTGGGTATGAGTGTCCGAGTCGGATACGAGTCCAAGTGTCGGATTCGTCTATTTATCAAAATCCAAGACACGGGGACACGGCAAAAGATTTCTACCTATTCTTGTTTTGAAGTTATTCCTTAGTTTACATAATGTCTTATGATATGCATATCATTTTAATTTAGAATTGATGTCATCTTAAAGTAATAACTAAAGAAACAATATAACATAGTGTCTAGTGGCATATACGGGATGTGTCGGACATATATCTCATACCTATGTCCAAATGTCTAGTGTCTGACCCGTGTACTTCACGCATTTTGAAGAGTCTATGTAACATAGCTTTGATTAAATGCAATCTTGGCCCGTTGGTTTCTCAGGGTTGCGATGCCTCGGTGCTGCTGGACTCTATCACCAATAACACTGCTGAGAAGGATGCTATTCCAAACCTATCACTTGCCGGATTTGATGTTATCGACGAAATTAAGACCCAACTGGAGAATAGCTGCCCTGGAGTAGTTTCCTGTGCAGACATTGTCACATTAGCCGCCAGAGACTCGGTTTCTTTCAAAGTAATCTTGAGTACTAAAAACATATAACTAAACTATATGCACTAAAGTTCCTTGAATGAAGTGCCAAAGTTACATTTTAGGCGCACAAGTTTGAAATATTAAACTTTAAAACCGACTCTTATTGACGTTCGGCTGGTGATGACTGCAGTTCAATAGATCCATGTGGGAAGTGCTAACTGGCAGAAGAGATGGAAATATATCGCGGGCGTCAGAGGCTCTCGCCAACATCCCTTCACCATTTGCCAACTTCACGACCCTAAAACAATCTTTTGCTAGCAAGAACTTAACAGTTCAGGATCTTGTTGTTCTATCAGGTAAGAGAAATCATGCATGTTTCCATCCTGAAAATTAATATATTCAAGAAACAAGCATGAGATAGGGTGCATTTATCTCTACTTCCCAGGTGCGCATACTGTTGGTGTTGGACATTGCAATTTATTCAGCAACAGGCTATACAATTTTACCGGAAAAGGAGATGCAGATCCTTCTCTAAACTCAACGTATGCTGCCTTCTTGAAAACGAAATGCCAAAGCCTTTCAGATACTACGAGTACAGTGGACATGGATCCTGGCAGCTCTGAAACATTTGACAATAATTACTTCACCAACTTAAAGCTACGGAAAGGGCTTTTCCAATCTGATGCTGCACTTTTAACCAACAAGGGCGCCAGCAACATTGTTACTGAAATGCTTGGCTCTGGAAAATTTTTCACCGAGTTCAGGCAATCGATGAAGAAGATGGGTGCAATTGGAGTACTGACAGGAAGTTCAGGAGAGATAAGAAGGAAGTGCAATGTAGCTAACTAATGCTTGAGTTTAGTCGCAGAAATCATTTGGTTTTATTCTTTAAAGTCAAGATAAATGTGTTCTGCTTGAACTGGATGATGTGATAATAAATGTTGTGGGGATTTCTTGCAAATCAAGGTTCGGAAGCCTCTTATTCATGAGATTGAAAACTCCTTTCCACGGATACTGCTTTCAAGGTACTTTGTGTAATTGCGTGCTCCTAGTTACATCATTTGTCCTACCCAAAATAGCAGGCCAGGGAAGGAAGGATTTGAAGGTGCCATGAGAAATATTTGAAGAATTACAAGAATTGAGATTTTAATCCTCTGTTAAAGAAAGTAAAATCAAATCACTAAGTTCTTACAGCGTTATCGCAGACCGAGCTATTTATTTTACATTGAGGTAGAACTAGCGGTTGGCACCGGTGGGCCGATGTCTACGTGTTGCTGCAAAAAAATTTGCATATTTAATTAGCTCACAATGACAAAAGCGTCTATCTGATAGTTTTAAAAATGCTTGAAGGAGACGTCTTTTTGGTTATTTTGCATGTTAAAGTACCTAAATATTCTAAGGATAGTTAAAAGAAAAGTCCTTTTGATTTTTTAAAAGGGTTAATGACAAAACTGTCCCCTGAGGTTTACATGTATTTGTACTTTACACCCCGTATTTATAACTTTGACAATAGTGTTCCTTGGGGTTGACAAACCCATTGCAAATAACTCTAAAAGTGGATGACCGATAAAATTTGGGCATTAAGTCCGGATGTGCACAGAACATGCTGTTTTGGCATGGGCAGGTTATTCATTTCCCCTACCCCATCTCCCTTTTCTCTCTCCGTTCCTCAGTCTCTCTCTCTCTCTCTCTCTCTCTCTCTTCAGTGTTAATGGTAGAAAAACTGGGAAATTAAATCCACGATGACAATTGAGTGACCTAAACCTTCCGATGAAGAATTCCTTTCACCCAACTCCGATGACAATTGAGCTTAATTTCTCTCAATGAATTCCCTTCACCCAAAATTGTCCACATATTGCTCAAGTTTGTCTCCTCTCACCCAATTCCTCTCTCTCGCTCTTCTTAATCCGATCTATGTGGCTAACGATGGTGGCATTGGTGGTGGCGATGTGGCAGGGGTTGTGGGTAATTGTGGTGGCAGCGTGACTAATGTTGTGGGTAGTGGTGGAGGCGCTGTGGCTAAAGATGAAGGTAGTGGTGGTGGCGGAGATTGTGTGTAATGATGGTGGTAGTGTAGTGGAGGTGGGTAAGGGCATGGTGGTGCGAGATTTAGTAGTTAAAGTGTGGCGAAGGGGTAAGGGAGCGGTGTTGCCCGATCTGCTAATGGCGGTGTGTCGGACATTTGCCTTTTGTGGTACGGTAGTGGTACTGGTGGCACCGTGTGTTGATGACGTACCGTAAGGCGGTGGCAGTAGCGTGGTCTTGTTGGGTGGTTACAGTGGTGTTAGCAAGGGTGCAGGGACTTCTATTGGTTGTTGATATAACTCAAAAAAAAAAAATATAACTCTCAATAATTGAAAAATATCTAACAATTCCAATCAAACTGTGAGATCAATAATTATTTCATCAGGGTTCTAGAAGAGTCTTTAGAGATTGTGACGTGATTCTCGAAGATCTTAACGCGATCTTAACACATCTAGCTCACGGCCCAGTCCTACTAGGAGTCTTCTCCTACAGCTATATAAAGGGGTCTACCCCCTCACGTCCTTAAAAATGACCCTTAGATACGCTACTGGTTTCAGATCAGCTCATGCAAAACCAATATATAAGCTACTTGCTACAGTTCTAATTGTTATCGGCCACTAATAAATAGCTAGCGAGCATCCATCGTTAAAGTCTCGCATGGAATATACATAGGGATCTGGTTTGACTCTTATACCCGGTTAGCTTCTCATCATCATGGGCATGCTTTTTTGTATTAAACGCCATACTTTAACATGGCCTAAAAGTCTTCATAAATATGCTTTTAGATTGAACACCATACGATGGAGCCTTTATTTATTCGAGCCCAGCTCCACCTTCATTTTGGAATTCATTACAGTTATGTTTTGAATTAGAACCACCGAGATAAGTGTATGCAAGGTTGATCAATAATTGTATTAGCATCTTCAAGAGTAAACGAAGGCAAGTCAGCTTACGCTGAACTTCTACCAACCCCTGCTCTTCTAACTTTAGATTTCCTATGCTTTCCGATAAGAGCTCTAAGTTAGGAGCTCAGAACTAAAAGCTGATAGCTCAGAGCTCCGAGCTTCCGGGCAAGAGCTACAGCCTCATTCAGACTAATCCAGAGACATATAGTGGAGTTGAACAAAATTTTGTCCCGAAACGCAACAAAAGACACCAGATATGAAATTTCCATGTTTTTCTGAAGGAAACAACAAAAGACAAGAGGGAGCACTTTGTGAGACGTGCAGGGTAGTGCACTACGAAGTTTTGCAATCGTACCCTTTTAGCCTTACCATCATCAGAATTCTTGGAATTTAAAATGGGTACTATACTCAGGTCAAAGTTGTCAACAACCACTTTTTTATTAGGTATACATTGCAGAAACTTGTGAAGGGAGATTCCGTAGAATCCAGAATTAGAGATGACTAAATGTGTTAAAAAAAAGTGGTTTCCTTCAAAGTTTCAACACATATGGTTCAGTGAACCATATTCTTCAATGATTCAAAGGACTAATTATCATATGGTTGACTTCAGTAATCATTCTTTGTTATCGAATGATAGCAAGAAGTAGCCTGTAAATGGTGTCCTTTAACTGGTTTTCATAAACTCCAGGAATCAATTAGGTGTCAATGCATGCATGCATGGTGGAGTATGATGTCTATATAAGGAGTCGGAAAGAGATTTCAGATCATTCAATCAACCTCGAACACTTTGTTGGAACATTTTGGGGTCCCGAGTGCGCTATATTGTAGCGAATTAAGATGAGGCTAAGCTTTGTTGTCTTGAATATTTCTCTTGTAGTGCTTAGAGCTGTTAGGGTTTGCAACGGTGGCCAACTGAAGATGATGTACTACCGTAGGAGTTGCCCTTCTGTTCATTTCATTGCGAGAAATCTCATATGGAGCAATGTTGCAGCAAACCCTAGCTTGGCTGCTAAGCTACAAAGGCTACATTTTCACGACTGCTTCGTCAGGGTACCATACAATATTCCATCCTCTAAAATAGTCATTTTGGAAACAAGTACCAATCTCTGTAGGTTTGAACACAATGATCAAGAGTAGGATAATAGAGAAACTCAGTAGCTCATGATATGAGACCGAGCGCTATTCTTTGGTTAATGCTGCTCCATTGCGACTTGAAGGTCACGGGGTTGTTCGACCCCTTTACTTAACTAGCTAACCAGATCATTATGGCATTGCATTTCAACCTTCCATATCATTTTCTTTTAGCAAAAACAGCTCATTTTTCACATCCAGTTTACTTTTGAGTAAACCAAAGTGTGATGTTGTTTCAAGGTTCTACAGAGATGTCAAATGGGCCGGGTGGCCCGCGGGCTGGCCCTAACCCTTAGGGCTTGGGCCAGGCCGAATTCTTTGAGAAACGGGCCCGGGCCCGGCCCTAAAACGGCCTTTTTTTGGCCCGGCCCGGCCCGGCCCCATTAGCCCCCCCCCCTAATTTTTTTTCTTTTCTATTTTTTTTAAGTCTATTTTATTACATTATTATTTTTTTGATATTTTGGATCTTTTTAGTTAAATTAATAGTTTTTGAGGTATTATTGAATTCATATGATCAATATTTTCTTTAACATACGCAGAGAAGTATGGGTGTGTGGTGACAGTGACGTGTTTTTTATGATTTCTGAGTGGGCTTTCATTTAATGTATTTTACAGAATTTGCTTTGTGTTCTACATCACCAGCTAAGGGAATAATTATAAAAACAATTATCATGTATTCTAAACATAAATAAAAATTATGTATTCTTTTTGTTTCAAACCAAAAGAGGTAAATTGAATTCTAAATTTAATTTCATGAAGTGGGTGACGTGTTAAAGAGCCTTGAAGAATAATCTCATGTTTCTTTAAATGACCAAAGAATTTGAATGTAACAAGAAAAGATGTTATTTTATCTTCATCGATCTCGTTATTGTTTTTGTTTGATCTACTATATTTTTCTTCGACATTTACAGGTTTTACACCATATTACGAAAGAGATTGAATTTTGCACTTAAAATCAGTATGTATGGGCTAGAACAACTAGTTTTTGTACTTAATCCGTGGTTAATGGTTAATCAACATCAATTTGCCTTTTCGAAAGGGGGTTAATTTGTGAAAAAGTGATTTTATACTCAGTGGTCCGTTTACAAAAACTTTGCCCTTTGTTGAAGAAGAAGTCTTTATAATAAAAAGTTGGGAAGAAAGGGAAAAAAATTTTGGATTGGGCCCGGGCCCGGCCCGGCCCAAGCCCGGCCCTAAATATTGGGCCTAGGGCCTAGGCTTGGACTGAGTCCATATATCCCAGGTTTTAGGCCCGACCCGGCCCGTTTTTCATTTGTGAGGCCAGGCCCCGGCCCGATTTCATTGGAGGCCCGCTGGGCCTGGGCCGGGCCGGCCCAAGCCAGGCCCATTGACAACTCTACATGTGTTTACACATACGAAAACTGGCATTTGATAAAGCATTTCATACTGTTTAAATGCAGGGGTCTGATGCATCGATACTATTAGACTCTTCCCAGAATAGTACAGCCGAGAAAGCAGCATTGCCCAACAGATCCCTTTCTGGATATGATGTTATTGATGAAATAAAGACGAAGCTTGAAGAAGAATGCCCTGGAGTTATTTCATGTGCCGATATTCTTGCTTTGGCAGCGCGAGATGCAGTTTCCTTCCAACTAAGGAAAAATTATGTTTTGAGGGATTTTGATAATAAAATTTAGTGGAACGTGGGATTGTCTTGAAAAGTTATAAAAAAGTGGAGTGACTTTTTAGAAGGAAAATTTAGGAAATAAAGGGTTTTGGGGTAAAAACTTTATAAAATGTGGGTTTGCTTTGAAAACTTAAGAAAAAATAGATTTTTTCAACTCCTTTAATTTGCTCTACCCAAAGTACCCCTCTCCCATCTTCCCCTCTAAATCACATTTGACACTCTGCATTATATACATGCCCCCCATCTGTCCTTCCCACGCCCACCCCACGTGCCACCCTACTCCTACCCCCCCCCCCAAGTCCCACGTTAGATTTACATTACTGTATGGGCCTACTTGATTGGTCAAATGGCTTCTACCACAATCAGAGCCTTCAAATAATACTTAGCTACCTTCCCTACGTCTATCTTGAGGATTATAGGAATAAAACACTTTTCTCCTTCAATGTAAATAATCCATAGCTTTGCACATTTTCATGATGCTCATACAAAAAATTTACTACCAAGCAGATGCAAGTGTATTTAAATGCAACTTCTTGTTGCCCATTCACGCATATCAATCGCAAAAAACCAAACTATAAATGCTTAATAATTAACAGAGAAACAATATAACATCCAACTCGTTGCCGTCTAATAAGTATAAAATCTGCAACTAAACAAAAGACTTAAACAAAAACATGATAGGAAGAAGAAAAGACACAGGAACCAAGGTCCATACAACAACATTATCTTGATGTCCAGTAGACCCTAAATGGGAGTAGGAGGGCTTCGATGGTGGTTTTTAGCGCTCAGTATTGAGCTCTAGGCCATCCCCTGATTACAGATTAAGAGTATTCAGCTTTGCTTGGACATTGCTAGCTGCATCATAAACCGCTCTAGCACCATAGTTATTCAACCAAAGGCCAACAGGGTATTTGACCAATCAAGTAGCCCTTATTCTATTTGCTTATGTTGCTTTAGTACTTTAATAAGTTCAATGTTTGTATCAGTATAAGTTCAAAGTAAACCATACGCTGTAAAGATGATTTACTTTGACACAAGTCATTTTCTGCAAGAATACAAGTATAGATATGCAAAGATGCTTGTCAGTTTGTGCAGATATTCAAGTCGTTCCTAATCTTGCAACCAATAAAATAGAAACTTTGCCTAAGGAAAGAGCTTATAACATAACACAATTCGATGTAAATTTTCCTGGTAAAAACATGGTGCCATATTACAGTGACGAAAATAGCTTCTGGCCTGATCCTATACACGTGGTGCCATTATGGTGTAGCATAAATTTTTGTACCATTGACAGTCATGCTTGCCCAATTTGCAAAGGAAGAGCTTTAAGAACTCCAAAACCACATCTTCATTTGCAAATATGGCAAAGTTTCTATTGAATTGGGTGTAAGAGAAGAACCGACTTGAATATTTGCATAAAATGACAAGCATCTTTGCATATCAGGACTTGCATTGTTGCAGAAATTGACTTGTGTCAAAGTAAACCTACCAACCCTATTAGCATTTTTTTTGTGTGTGTGCTTGTTGTCCTACGGGAGAGTCAAGCATGCACTAATATAAGATATTCTCTTAGGCAAAGTTTTTATTACATTGGTTGTAAGAGAAGAAATGACTTGATTATCTGCAAAAACGAACAAGCACTTTCACATAAATCATACTTGTATTCTTGCAGAAAATGACTTGTATCAAAGTAAACCATGTTTGTACCCTATTTGTTTAAGAACAAGCCCGCTGCATTTTGTGTTTGTTGTTCGACGGGAGAATCAACTTCCAGAGCATTGCAAGAGAGTATCAACATCCTTCCGTAACAACCTCCACTTAATTTGATTTTGGACTTCTTAAAGCTAATAAATGGTATTAGAGGCACTTTTCGATTGCATTGGAAAATATCTACACGTGGATGAATTTTGAAATTTGTGTCCTGTGCCCCACCATGCTTTTACGAGGCAACGGTCTGTATCCAATCGTGGTCTAATATAAGCTCTTCCCTTAAGCAAAATTTCTATTTTATTGGTTGTAAGATTAGAAATGACTTGAATAGTTGCATAAACTGACAAGCATCTTTGCATATTTGTACTTGTATTCGTGCAGAAACGACTTGTGTCAAGCTTGAGCCATTCAAATCTCCATTTGTTTTTGAATAATGTCGGTCTCTAGGTGCAACAGGATAATGGTTATTTTCCTAATCAAACAACCAACCTCACAAGCACCACTTGCAAGTCTAAACACAACACAGGCATTGCAACCCGATCACTTCTCTTAGTCATGTTCTCTTTCATTCCAATTTAAAATCATCCTCATCGTTATCAGGATTAACAAATGTTACAAAGTAAGAAAGATATCAAGAAAGGAAATAACTCAATAGCACACGATTAATAATAATTTTTTAGCTACTATAAGTAAGGCATACACTAAATGTCATCAAGTGTCTAAGTGCCTGAACTAGCATTGTTTCTTGTTCAATAACTTGCTCAAAATCAGCCATGCATATCCTTTATATGAGTGATGCCATGTTCTCTTTTTTGCTACAAAAAGCAACATAAGCAAATAGAATAAAGGCTACTTGATTGGTCAAATGTTGTATTACTTTTTTAATCTAATTACCACCTTCTTTGGTTCATGAAACTTGCATTTGGGTACAAAACTCCATTTGCAAACTAGCCACTAAGCCAATTGAAGTTCAGTTTCTTGGCATGCATAAGCAAAAAAGAAAGAGAAACAAAGGCAGTTAAATTTTTCTCTAATGGAAAACACAAATCAAAGTTGGTTTCAAAAATAAATAAATAACACCATTTTCTGCAAGTTGCATTACACAAGCATGACCATTTCAACTTTCTTCTCAATAGCCTTTCTTCAAACAGTTGGCGGGCGACTCTCAGCCCCATTAATTTTCACTGCACTCTTCAACCTCCAAAAATCCCTCACCTACTCCTCAATTTCATTCGAAAAAATAATCCTCAATGTCCATATGTATGTGTTGAGGGTGGGGGATAGAGGAAATTTGATTTGTACCTTCATGTGTTTGAGGGTGCATACGTGTGTCAAGGTCGTTTGGGAAAATTTGCGTACGTGGGACTTTGGGGGGGTTGGTGGGTAGGGGTGGGAAAGATAGATTTGGGGGGGGGGGGGGGGGTCATGAACGTAATATAAAGTAACAAACCTGATTTGGAGGGGAAGATGGGGGAAGGGTGCTTTGGGTAGACAAAAAATGAGGAGTTGAAAAAACCCATTTTTTGTTAATCTCTTTCCTTGTTAAAAAATTTTAAAAAGTAGCATCATTATTGCTTAAGTTTTCAAAACAAACCCATCTTTTATAAAGTTTTTACCCCAAAACCTCTCATTTCCTAATTGTCCCTTTTTAAAATTTCTGAACAAGGGATAGAGTTAGAAAAAAATGGGTTTTGTGAAATCCTTTAATTTGGTCCTCCCAAATTACCCCTGCCCCTAAAATTGTTGACCCCTGTTCTGGTACAAGTCATTTTCTGCAAGAATGCAAGTACGGTTTATGCGAAGATGCTTCTCATCTGCAGATATTCAAATTGATTCTACTATTCTAAATGGTGCAGTACTAAATTTGCGAAACATTGGTTTGTAATCATTTATGAATCACTCTAGATGTTTTTTTGTTTTTCAGGCTGACCCACGATTTGTTTGGAACAGAACTCTACTGAAGAAGCTTATTGAGAATATGGTTTGAACCAAAATGTTGCTTTTGTTTGGCACTAGTATCGTTGGGTTGTAGCAAATGAATTTAGATACTATTATTTACTAACTGCAGAAGCAATCCTAAATATTTGTCGAATATATTATCAAGTTACTGATGCGGACATATATGAGATACTAAAAGAAGAACCATATTTTGTGGGAAAATGTCTAATATCAGTTTACGGTATCCCGTCAGTTGGCTGAGTTAGAGCACTTGCGCCTTAAATAAACTCGTCAATTCCTACATTCGGGAGATACTAAAAGAAGATAGTTCTTCTTTTACATCATCTATGATGGACAACTGTTCTAATAAAGTCCGAACATAATGAGACATGGGATATAAGTCACATATTTGTACATCTAAGCAATCTAGAAATACTACTACAACAATCTTTTGGTAAAGAAAAAAGAAGTAACAGATTCGCTCTAGATACTCCACATGAAGACATAGGGATGTAAACTATTGAAAAAGTTAGAAACTATCTAAATCCCATCCGTCTGGAATAATATCTGCCAAAATGAGGACGGAAAGCCTCCAAACTCCAGCAGTTGTTCAGTTGCAATAAAGTTAGGGAAAAAATTTGGCTGCTACCCGGGTTGAAGGAATCTTCCTCCTACCCCCATGTAGTGACAATTAATGGTTGCTAAATCTTTCTAGTGGCTTTTATTTAGTGACACTAAAAAAGTACTTTAAAGAGTTAGCACTGAAAGTGTTAGCAGAAAAGTCACTAGAGACATTTAGTGACTATTAATTATCACTATACATGGGGTTGGAGGAAGATTCCTACAATCAGGGTAGCAGCCAAAGTTTGTTCTAAAGTTAGTAATATATCTCATTCTTGGTTTGCTTCTTTTCTCCAGATTCTTGTACCTAAAACAAACCATGCAGTCATATAAATGATTTCATATAGCCAAGCCAAAAGTAACAAAGAATGACGAACAATCCTTACTTACGTACAAGTCGTGTACACCTCATTGAAATTAATGTGATTGTGGCAGGTACATTTTTCAGCTTGAGCTGTCCAGTCTGAAAGCTTAACTCTTGGTTAAGGGAAGCAACATATTTTTTGGATAGGAAATTTTATTAAAATTATCTCTAATCACTGCTTGAAGAACACATATGGAGGCACATACGCCTACACACACGTAACCACTCACATAAGTAATATATTTCCTTGTAACAGAGGCATAATGAACCCATCAAGCTGTATTAAGAAAGATGTGACATATGAGTTACAAATTATATTTGAATGAACAAGTATCAGATAAGCAACTAGACAATACATTGACAAATATTTAGGATTGCTTATGCAGCTGGTAAATAATAATGATATCTAAATTTATTTACTACAAAAGAGGAATAGCACTGTGAGTACCAACCCAATGATACTCCTGCCAAACAAAAGCAACATTTTGGTTCAAATCTTATTCTCAATAAGTCCTCTAGTAGATCTTTGTTCAAAACGAATCACGGATCAGCCTGAAAAACAAAAAAGCACCTTGAGTTATTCAGAAATTATTACATACCAATATTGGGTCAACGACTTGAAAATTTGCACAACTGACAAGTATCTTCGTATAACCGTACCTGTATTCTTGCAGAAAACGACTTGTGTCAGAACATGGGTCAACAATTTTGAGGGCAGGGGTAAGTTTGGAAAACCAAATTAAAGGATTTAAAAAAAAAACCCATTTTTTTCTAAGTCGACCCCTTGTTCAGAAATTTTGAAAAGTCATCCCACTTTTTCACAACTTTTCTAAAGAAATCCACCCTTCACTAAGTTTTAATTCCAAAACCCCTCAAAAACTAATTTTCCCTAATTTCTATGTTTAGAGTAACTAAAAATAGACTAAAATTTGGCTATGTTGCCTGGCCTATACAAAACACCGTCACCAGATAGCTGCACATTCGTATATCTCAAGATCCAATTAAAGTATCCTCATGCATGGTATTTGCTTACTTGTATGCAGTTCCAAAGACCAATGAGGCAAGTTCTTATGGGAAGGAAAGATGGAAGAATTTCACTTGCTTCAGAAGTCACTGGCAACTTACCATAATCATCTGCCAATTTCACCACTCTCTGATAACCCAAATGCCAAACAGAAGTGAAAACATAGGAGAAAGAAGAAGAGAGAGTTTTTTTTTTAAACTACAACTTTATTCAGAGAACCTTCAGCCCTTTAATAGGCTTACATCCAACTGAAAACATGCAAACTACCTACTATAAATTGGGCTACATCATGTTCTAGACAGCAATAAGACTACATGACAGACTACATGACCATGTTCTAGATAATACCTATAACCAAATCACAGCACTAATAACCAACTTCCTAAAGACTAGGACACATTTGACTTAGTAAAACAAACATGCATAAATTATCCAACAATCCATCCCTTAAACTGAAGACTTTTAAGCTTCTGTTTATGAGTGTGCGGCTCCTCCTTTCAATGAGAATTCTCCAAGGTGCACATGCCCAACAACCTTCTCAGTTTTTGGAAGGGAAGAAATCTTAGAGGTTTAGTAAATATATCAGCCAGTTGAACTTCACTTCGGCAATACTTCAAATCAATTGTTCCATCATTGCTGAGATCTCTTAAAAAATAGTACTTCACATTAATGTGTTTGCTTATACCATGTAGCACAGGATTCTTGGAGAGTTTGATGGCTGAGTTATTTTCACATAAAACTATAGTAGCTTTTGTTTGCTTAAATTGTAACTCTTCAAGAATTCACCTTAGCCAGATAGCTTGACAAGCACAAGCTGTTGCAGTAACAAATTCAGCTTCAGTTGTTGACAAGGTGACAATAGATTGCTTCTTAGAAGACCACGAAACAGCCTCTGTACCGAGCATAAAAACATAACCCGAAGTGCTTCTTCTATCATCTTGATCTCTTGCATAATCACTGTCGGTGAACCCGAACAAATCTAATTTTTTACCTTTCTTGTAGAACAGCCCAAAATCTCTTGTTCCTTGCAAATAACGAAAGATTATCTTGGCAGCTAACATATGTTTTTCTGTTGGATTCTCCATATACCTGCTTATTAGACTCACAGAATGCATTATGTCTGGTCTTGTTGCAATTAGGTACATCAAATTGCCCACAATTTGCTTGTAAAGTGTACTATCCACCTTTTTTCCTTAAGATCTTTGTTTAGCATCAAACCAAACTCAATTGGAGTGTTTACAGGATTGCAATTCTTCATTTGGAACCTGTCCAAAATTTCTACCACATACTTCTTTTGAGAAATAAAGATCCCATTAGTAGACTGCACTACTTCTATGCCAAGAAAGTAATGCATCATACCAAGATCAAACATTTCGAATTCAATCATCATAGACTTCTTGAACTCTTCAAACATAACGCTATCATTTCCAGTATATATAAGATCGTCTACATATAAGCAGACAATGAGCATTTCCCCTCATTTCCAATTTTAACAAAAAGTGTATGTTCATATGGACATTTCTGAAAACCTTCTTTCAGAAAATAAGCCTCAATGCGACTGTACCAAGCCCGTAGGGCTTGTTTCAATCCATAAAGAGCCTTTTTTAATCTTTACACTTTATGGTCATTTTTTATCTTAATATAACCAGGAGGTTGTTCTACAAATACATGTTCCTCCAAGTTTCCATGTAAGAATGCATATTTAACATCTAACTGGAAGATAGGCCATGAATTCTGAGCTGCCAACGCTATCACCAATCTGATTGTATCATGTCTTGCGACTGGAGCAAAAACTTTTTTAAGTCGACCCCATATTCTTGCTTGTATCCCTTTGCCACCAATCGCACCTTATACTTATCAACTTCACCATTTTCCCTTAGCTTTGTTTTGAAGACGCATTTTACATCAATGGTTTTGTGCTCTTTTGGAAGATCAGTTAGCTCCCAAGTATCATTTCTTTCAATGGCTTCAATTTTGTCATCCATTGCCTTCCTCCATTTTGATTCTTTGACAGCACTTTCAAAAGTTGTAGGGTCACAATCCGAAAATAAAGCAAAGTAGGTGATTGGATCTTCACCTTGATCAATTGTGCTTACCTTACAGTCTTTCATCCATGTGGGTCTTTTTCGTGCACGACGAGCAGAATGAACAGCTACATCAGTAGCTTCTGTTGTTGCTGGTAAAGTTTCAGCAACTGTTGGAGTTGCATTTGATGCATTTTCAGGCATAGAGATCATTGGAGTTGGTTGCATTTTTTCTTCAGCGTCACTATAAAAAATAACAGGAGTAGCTGCTGCCTATTCCAATCCCAAGTGCTTTCTTCTTCAAAAACTACATCTCTGCTGGTCACAATCTTCTTTGTCAGTGGATTGAACAATTTATATGCCTTGGACACTTCGCTGACACCAAGAAAGATGCACTTTTCATTCTTATCATCAAGTTTCTTCCTTTTCTCATCTAGAACATGTGCATAAGCGATGCAACCAAAAATTCTGAAGTGATCTACAGCTGGTCTTCGCCCACTCCAAGCCTCTTCTGGTGTCATGTTTTGAACAGCAAAGGTAGGACTTCTGTTCAAGACATGAATGCTCCAATTTACAGCTTCTGGCCAAAACTTCTTTGGAATTCTTCCTCTTGCCAACAAACTTCTTACCATATTGAGTATGGTTCTGTTTTTCCTCTCCGATACACCATTTTGTTGTGGTGTATAAGCAGCCGTGAGCTCTCTTCGAATGCCATGAACTTCACAAAAAAGTTCAAATTATTTTGAGCAATACTCTCTACCACGATCAGTACGAAGGGTTTTAATGGTCTTTCCTGATTCATTTTCAACACGTGCCTTGAAGTATTTAAATGCACTAAATGCCTCTGATTTCTTCTATAAAAAATCAACCTAAGTTTTTCGAGTATAATCATCGATGAAAGTAATTAGGTATCTTTTACCTCCATTAGAAGATGGTTTTATCGGCCCATAAATGTCGGAATGAACCAGCTCAAAGACACTTTTTGCTCTCCACGACTTTCCATGAGGGAATTGAGAACGATGTTGTTTGCCAACAACACATTCTTCACAAACTTGGGAAGGAATAGCAATTTGAGGAAGACCAGTCACCATATTTTTCTGTTGGAGGGTCTTTAGTCCACCAAAACTCAAGTGGCTATAACAAAAATGCCACAACCATGAAGAATCTTTCACTTCAGCCATCAGACAAGATTGAACACTTTTAATCTTCAATGGAAATAACCTGTTTGAACTCATTTTGACAACAACAATTGCTCCTCTATTAGGATCATATATTTCACAAGCACCCTGCTGAATAGTGATTATATAACCCTTTTCTTGTAGTTGACCAGCACTTAACAAATTGCTTTTCAAGTCAGGAACATAAAGCACATTGGAAATTGTTTCTACAAAACCATTCTTGGTTCTAATCTTAACATCGCCCTTTCCCATCACATTCACAGTAGAACAATCACCAAAACTTACTATAGAAAGAAAGTCTTCATTTAAATAAGAAAATGAAGACTTACTTCCATACATGTGGTTACTACAGCCCATATCCACGTACCAAACATCTGCAGCAAGTTCCTTATGAGCTTGAACCGCCATCAGCAAAGTTTCTACTTCATTTTTCTCTACAAAATTTGATTTCTCCCCTTTTTCTTTGTCATTAGGCAGCTTCGTATAACATTCGGAATGATAATGACTGAATTTATGGCATCTAAAACACTCTACCTTGGACTTGTCAAAATGTTGATCTTGTCCTCTGCCTTTGCATTCATAGTGATCGTCATCAGCTTTGAAATGCTTGCTACCATCTCTATTGCCTTGATCTCCCCTTCCTCTTCCTCTACCTCTACCTCCACCCTTCCTCTAGAATTAGAGGAATGAATATAGGTAGAAGTCTTCAAAGCTTGCTCCTCTATAGCTGAACTTTGTTCATTTTCTGTTCGTGGACCAACAAGGAGCTCTAGACTTCATTAAGAGAGAGTGCATCTATGTCTTTGGATTCTTCAATTGAGCAGACGACATAATCGAATTTGGTTGTCAAGGAACGCAATATCTTCTCCACAATGGTGACATCTTCCATCTTCTCCCCATGGAATCACATTTTGTTGCTTATCTCCATAGTTCTAGCACAATAGCTGGTGACAGATTCACCATCCTTTATTTGTAGAACCTCAAAATCCCTTCTCAAGGCTTGAAGCTGTGCATGCTTCACTCTAGAAGAGCCTTGATATTTCTTCTTCATGGAATCCCAAATATCCTTGGAAGTTTCTTCACTAAGAATTTTTTCCAAGATGGGACGATCAATTGCCTGGAAAAGATAATTTTTCGCCTTTAAATCCTTTAACTTCCTCCCTTCCAACTCTGTTTTCTGGACATCCGTCATGACTGCGTCTTTTGCAGGTTCTCTAACTCCAGATTCGACAACCAGCCAATACTCTTTAGACCGTAGAAAATTCTCCATCAACATGCTCCAATGGTCATGGTGACCATCAAAACATGGGATTGCAGCTTGCACAAAGTTGGTATCTGAGGCCATGGTTGTAAAGAAAGATGAAAGGATAAAGTTGTTGTATAGTGTGGGTTTATTTGAGGATTCTCTGTTCTCCTACCTCAACTCTCAGCTATCTAAACTCACCTTTTTCACTCTTTTCAACTTATGTTGCTCTCAGTTTTTTTTTTAATTCTCCAAACCTGGCTCTGATGTCACTAGTAACCCAAATGCCAAACATAAGTGAAAACATTGGAGAAAGAAGAAGAGAGTTTTTTTAAAAACTTATTGCTAAAAGTTGCCATATGTTAGCATTTGAAACATGATTAGTACCATAAAAAGAAATGTAAGGAACATGTTCTAAAACCATATATCAGTATCACAATACTATTAAACCCATAAAAGTTACAAATTTCATGAATGAATTGTTTCCTTTTCTTCATTTGTTACCTTAGAAAACATATCGTTTACATGACAACCAAATTATTACAGGTACGCACACCATTGGAGTCACACACTGTGCTTTGCTCTTAAGAAGACTCTACAACTTCACCGGGCATGGTGACGTAGATCCTTCTCTCAACCCGGAATATGCTGCTACCTTAAGAACAATTTGTCCCCTTCCTCTCAATCCAAATACCACTGTGGACATGGACCCTGATCAAAGCTCACTATCGTTCGACAGCCATTACTTTAAGGCTCTCAACCAAAAAAAGGGGATATTTTTATCTGATGCAGCCTTACTGACTAACTCGAATAGCTTAGATTGCGCAATTCTTCAGAACAACCCGATCTTCTTAACTCACTTTGCTCATTCAGTGAAGAAGATGGGTGGCATTGGCATACTTTCAGAAGGTGATGGAGAAGTGAGGCAGAATTGTCGAGTTGTTAATGTCTAAATTTGAAGGGTTCATTTCTAGATAATGGTCACATTGTTATCGTTGGTTTTGCAATTTATTTCTACTTTTTGTGATTAAATATTCTATTTGGTGAGCAAAAAGATTGGATTTCTATTATACTCCGTACTTTGTTGCAAAGTAAGCTTAAGAATGTACAAACAACAGTGATCTGTATACATAAATGAGCTCGTTGCCTGTTACTTAAGCATATTTTGGACCTTCCACTGTAATAAGCGAATACAAGGTAAGGCTGGTCGCCATCCTTCTGATCTCATTGTGCTTTATGCACTTAAGACTATCAATAGGCTCGCGTAACAATAATTTTTTCTTGGGAAAATTAGGAAAAGATTGGTTTTGGGAATAAATGTTTGTAAAAGGTGGGATTCTTTTAAAATTTTAAGAAAAAGTGGGGTGACTTTTTCAAAATTTCTGAACAAGGGGTACACTTAAGAAAAAATGGGTTTTTTTAAATCAATTAATTTGGTATTCCCAGATTACCCTTCCGGCCAAAATCGTTGACCCTTGTTATGGTACAAGTGGTTTTCTGCAAGAATGCAAGTACAGTTATGCGAAAATACTTGTCAGTTTGTGCAAATATTCAAGTCATTTCTTCTTTCCCAACTAATGTAATACTAACTTTGTTTAAGAGAAGAGCTTACATCAGAGCACCTAAAGATTTGCCTAATATGAACATGGTGGGGTATAATACACATAGATCTTGAAATTCATCTACACCTAAATATGATAAAGGATCCAAGTTTTTTCCCTTCTTCAGAATGTGCAAATAATAGGCAGACATTAGGAAGTTCATTAATGGGTGTTCCATGAATGTCAGTAATACTAAAAGAACTACACCTAATTGCATTCATTCTAGTGCTTGCAAATTTTAATCAAATGTCAATTCCCAATTCTCCCTCACTAGCACAAATTACTTCAAATAGAACAGTAACAATAAACTTATAAATGTCAGGTCAATTGAAGGCTAAAAGTAGGAGCCTTGTGTTAACTTACTTCCTTCATAAGACCTACCAAATACCACAACAAGTGATGCTTTGGAAGATAAATTCTGCTTCAAACTCCTTATCAGCACCGCAAAGTCAGCTAAAGCTTGTTATGAATTCAAATAGCCCAAGGTCTTGGCAGATTTGTAGGAGTCATTCCTAAATGGCATTGATTTTCCTTAAAACCTATGCTAAAAAATCACTCAGACAAATCCTATTAGCATCCTAACTACTTCCAATCATCACTCAACCAAAGAAATTGTTTCCAAGAACACCTAGATGAGGTTTTATCTAAACTTCTATTTTCTCCTGAACTGTAAATTTGTATTTCCTGAGATACTTTTGATATGCATAAAACTATAGAGAGTTTTGTGGTAATACTTCAATGAAGACCAATAACGCTTGAAATTTTGGAGCAATGTCAAGCATAAAACCAGTAGTGCTAGCAAACCATTCAATGTTCCCTTCATCTCCACTATAGACAAAAGTTGGTGCTCCACGGTGCCAAGAATGATCATTAGTAAGATACTTTTGGTAGAAAATTTTGGAGCTCGTGGATTGGAATGTGAAGTGGTCTAAAACTTAGGGGGGGGGGAATAGGTTTTGTATAGAAATATTGGTTTTGTTTTGTTGGCTTGTTTTGCAAGTGAAGTTTGATAGGCATTAGCGAGAAAGTATGTTGGCATTGATTCAAGATCTATGTATATTGTACCCCTACCATGTTCATACTAGGTAAATCTTTGGGTGCTCTAATATAAGCCATTCCTTTAGGCAAAGTTAGTATTGCATTAATTAGTTAGAAGAGAAAAAATGACTCGAATATCTGCACAAACGGACAAGTGTTTTTGCATAACCGTACTTGTATTCTTGTAGAAAACGACTTGTACCAGAATAGGGGTCAACGATTTTGGCTGGAAAGGTAATCTGGGAAGACCAAATTAATTGATTTCAAAACACCCATTTTTTCTTAAGTGTACACCTTGTTCAAAAATTGGGAAAATTAGGTTTTAATGGGTTTGGGGGTAAAAAGTTTGTAGGAGGTGGGTTTCATTTGAAAAATTGTGAAAAAGTGGGGCTTCTTTCTAAAATTTCTGAACAAGGGAATAAGTTTTAAAAAAAATGGGTTTTTTTAAATCAATTTTTTGCTATTCCCAAATTACCCCTCCCCCATCCTTTTTGACCTTCATGGTTTGGTCGCCCCCTCCCCCAAGGCCTGAGACCTTTCCCCACCCCCTCATCTCCCTTTCCCACCCCACCCTGCCCCTACCCACCCACCCACCAACTCGCCCAAGTCCTGCATCAAATTTCCTCTACATTGTGGATTGATTTGTTGGATGAAATTGAGGATAGGTGAGAGGATTTTCGGAGATTGAAGAGGGGCGCCAACTGTTTGATGAAATGCCACTGAGAATTTTCAAATTTTCGAATATGGCGGTCGTGTACAAGTCTTACTCTACAAAAAAAACAAGTAATTAGATGTAAATGTTTTCGTCCGTTTGTATCAATATTCAACTACTCTGCAAAAAAGTAATTTTCATATTTTTCCTAGATCTAGACATTGAGGATTGATTAGTTGGATGAGATTAAGGATTAGGCAAGAAGATTTTTATATGGAGTGGTTGAATATTCTATACTCAAAAGTGAGTTCATTGGGTGAGACCATTCTAAGTGTGTCGTCTGTTAGTTTTGCTATTCGTTGCAATATCCAGTTGTAGGCATCCTATGTTATCATTTTGCTACATGTTTGGATTTTTAATAACACTAAATGGTTTTTTGCCTTTTCCTTTGTCACCGTCTCACATCATGCAGGAGGTGACTTGTCTGGAGTAGAAGAAGGTTGAAGGCTCAACTTAAGGAAGTTGTACAGGCTTGAAAGCAATTTTTTTTAAAAAGAGGATGGGACCAACAAATTACTATAATTCTACCGACATACTACAGACTTTTTCATGGTTAACCGGTCATAGTTATAGTTGGTTGGCTAATGTTTTCTTTCTCGTGATTAGTTCTGTTAAATTTGGTTTACTATTAAAGGAAATCTACAAGTTTGGTTGGCAATTGGTAGCAAATGGACTGTGTAGGAAATGATACTAGAACTGAACTTCGAACTTCAAAACTTCTACTTCCAAAACAATGGCTTTATCCAGCTGAATGAGCTTACGGCTTGAAAGACTCTAGTATGACAAGTTTTTTGGGCTGGACTTGCCAATCTCTATGTTCAGTGTTTGGTAATTACGAACGGTTTATGGATCTCTTTCTCTCAAAGATGACTTCAAACAGTAGGGACGGTGAAGGACCGGAAATATGATTCATTCTAGGCACCCTACATCATTTTGAAATCCCCCAATGGGCAGTAATAAACACGACACTGCTGTCTGTGGTGGTCGATTGTAGTTGCTAACAAGTTCCTGTCTTAACCACTTTACAAACGCCACAAAGTGACTATTCGGATTTCAGCCAAAAATGCAGAAATATAAAGGCTGGGGACTTGCGTCCCTTCATTCTAAAGTTCTGCATTATGACCATGTGACACTCATCCAATAGTGAGAGAAAAACTACAGGAAAAGGGATTGTAAATGTTAGTCTCTAAAACAGCCCATGATATGTATATAAGGTTATCTTAAAGTAAATTGATCAACTTCACTAATGCACTTTGAGATATTCAAATAATAAAAAGAAAACACTACTTGCTATTTTGCAGAGTAGTTGAATATTTATACAAACAAACAAATACAGTTACATCTAATTACTTGTTTTTTTGCAGAGTAAGACTTGTGTCACGACAATACAAATCACTCACCAAATCTTCTCAGTGTCATTTCATCAAATAGTTGGCGCCCACATGAATCATAGTAGAAGAAATGGAAGTCGAAGAGGAAGGGCTCGCAAGAATTAATGCTGTGGAGATGGAAAACCAACCGTCACATGAATCACAGTATTCAATTTTTAGAGGAGATGTATGGAGTCTCTTCGCCGAGAACTACAGTACAGTGCAGGGAACGTGAAGTAGAAAGGGTTGTAAGGAGTGATTGCATTTACTGAGGAATAGGGTCCAAAGATTAATAAGGGTATTTACGTTATAAAAAGAGTATTTAAGGGTATTTATGTCCAAAAAAAGATTTACAAGTATTCAGACTTTTAAAAGTAGTATAGATATAGATAATGGTAATCTTCTCCACTTCATGTTTCCAATGTAAACTTTGACTGCAACCTCTGTGTACCACATCAGAAAATGAGGTAACTGTGTTTTTGTTTTTTTACGCTTTTATGAATCCTTACCCAAATTATTCTTCTCACTTGGATTTTTTGGAGGTAGATTTTGCTACTTCCTCTCTAATTGCTCAAACACAGTTGTCCTTTTTTTTTCCTTATCTACAAATTTGTAGCTTTGGTCCAAATTCTAGCTACACAATGATATAGCTGTTCTTATGCTTATTGGTTAAATGATGATATTAGTCTTGGTGATTGGTTTGAAATTGGTGGCCTTAGGGCGGTATGTGTGTTGGCTGGTGGTGGTTGGTAATTTTTGGTGCGCTCTGGATGTTGAGTTGTTCTAATTGTGGAAGTGGTAGTGTTGGGCTGCAAACTATGGTCGTGTTGCCTAATGGATAATGTTGCAGCTAAAAAATGGATAGGGAACCACTCCAGAAAGTAGGCCTGCAAAAGAGAACACGGAGTGAGCGCCGGGTGGGGTTCCGGTAGGGGAACGGTCCGATGCTTAAGTCAGAGATGGCTAACAATGTAGAACTCTGAAGAAGCAGTAAAACACAATGTGTAATTGTGTGGGTAGTCGTCCATACCTGAGGGGCTAGACCCCTTTATATAGTAGTAGGAAGGAGAACCCTAATAGAATTAGGTTTTGCATAACTTCAATCATAATCAAATTAGGATCCCAGAGGATCACATCTCAATCTTTGATAGAGGCAGAGTCCTTTTAGGATTCTGCCTGATGACCGATATGGCAAGTGCCTAATCAGTAATAACCTAGTCTGGACTATGTGTCATTATTGCCACGTGTCGTATGTAGATTGGAGGCGTATTTTTCAGCTATATCAAATTATATCGTCAAACTAATAATATTTTTCATCTCCTGTGGAATGCAACCTTGCAAATTGTTCTCACCAAGATATAGTTCTTCAAGCTTCGTTAGATTAGCTATGTCCTATTATGCTTTTTTAATGATAATTGTTGTAGCTCTCAGCATCTTGATAAGCTGGATGGGATCTCACCACTTAGCTCATTAAATTGCATATTCACGCATTGCAATTGGTTCAAAAGTCTCACTTCAGAAGGCACATGGCCTTGTAAGCTGTTGTTGCTAATCTTCAAGTAAACAAGGGATGTGAGGTTGCCAACTTCCTTTGGGATGGTACCTGTAAGACCCATGTCATGAAGATTGTACGAATTCCATATTTTTGGTTTCTTTGACCGTTATCCACTTGAAAAGGTTTGCTAGGATTGAACATGGAGATAAAATGCCATTTCTACAAAGGGTAGGGCAAAATATACAATTTTTTTTTTGGCAAAGTCCATACTTTTTTATCACTAAAAGAGGTATTAGTTGCATTTTCAATTCTTTAATGATCAGGAGGGTATGAATTTAGCCAAGAGGGATGCGATTTTAGCCTCACCCTTCTAACTATGCTATCATAGTTTGTCGAGATTGAAAAACTGTTACTTCAAAATGAATTAAGCTTATTTCGTTGTTGTGCATGCAGTTGAATTTATTAAGCATGAATTTTTTTGTGATCCACCCATAAGAGCTAGGTCTATTTCACTTAATTCAATATCATATGGAACAATAATGTTTAGTTTCTCATGAGTTGTAATTGATCGACAAGAAAAAAGAGATTTAAAGTTGGATGGTTTAGACGGCTTAAAGTCATCAGATTATGGTGTCTTCTTCGACAGTGGTATCTCCGGTTGCAAAAAATTAAAGAGAATATTCATGCTTACTTGACAATGATAGAATGTTTGTTGTAACAAAGTGTGTTGGAACCTCTGAATTGTTAAAATTTTCCAACAAACATGTTCAGAAAGACAACTTACAAACTTTTTTTAATATTGCATTCACGTGCAACGTACGTACTTTTATCTAGTTACATATAAAAGTGTAAATCCTTGAAAATTATTTTTTGGACCACAATACCCTTCTTATGTTTAAAAATCACTACCTTGCCACACAATTAAGATACCCATAATCTAGATTCTTTTAACAAGTCCATTTGTTCAACTACTCATAAATGCTACAATTAGTACATGAATATCTCTTTCATTTTTCATAAAACTTATCATTAATAAAATGAAGTATCTTCATTCTCATTCAACTTAATGCTTTACAAAGATTATGACATGCACATCTCATGACATAAGTAGAGCAATTAACTTTGACCACAAAGATTTTTTTTTATCGTGTACGTTTACCATTTTTTTATCGTGTACGTTTACAAAGAAATTACATGAAATCCAATTGATAAAAATTCAATTTATTTTGGCTTAAATGATTAATAATTTTTTTTGAGCTTGAAAACTCTCAAGTTTTGATATACAATGGGTTAAATAATTAAAAAAATTCTTAAACTATTCATTTCAAGTTTAAAAGTTTTCGAATATTTTGACTTTTTAAAAGATGAGGCTAAATTACTACCGTTTTGGCTAACTTTAAACATTTGGACGCTAAAGAGGTTCACTAATGCATCTTTTAGTGACAAAAGACTATGAATATATCCAAAACGGGTAAGGGCTGCCCCAACGTATAAAATAAACTCAAGGGATTAAAATGGCTAAAAAAATTCATTAAAAAAACCCTTTTTAGAAATAAAAGCTAAGGTTTGCAAAAATAAATGTATCTTTTACTTTTGAGAAGGTGAGACTAAACTATAATATTTTTGGCTAAATATAAATAATTTGCTATTAAAGAGGTTAAAAATTCACTAATGCGTTTTTATGTGACAAAAATGTTGGAGTGGACCTATCCTATTCTTGTAAATATGATGCTAAGATTCTATTCACCTTTAAAGAAAACTCTATCAAAACATAACCTTTAAAATTATCAACATCAAAATAACCCATATTCCTGAGATTAGGGTAAAATTACAATCAACGACACTAAGTTCAGTCATATTCATCCGTTAAAAAAAATACCTTTTTGCTTATCTCATCAATACATATTTTTTAAATGTCAATATTGTCCTCATTTTAATCTATAAGGTATATGTAATATAAAAATTTACAAATCCTAATTTTGCAAATTAGGATTTTAACCCAACTTGGCAAGCACATAGCTTGAAAGATAGCAAACTGGCTCAGCCCACCCGCCTAGGGATGGCAATGGGGGGTCAAATGCAGATCTTATGACATCCATACCCACCCCAGTGGTCCTAAAGCCCTGCCCCGCCACTGGGTCATCTATATGCAATACCATAACCGATCCTAAGTTTGTTTAGAAAACCCGTCCCCGCCCCGATCCTCCTGCCCTTCCTTGTAAAACTCAAAAACCCGTAATAACCTGCGTCGACCCGCACCCGGCCCGATTAGTTTTTTCAAAAAAAATTTCACTTTAGCAGAATTTCTTCTCTAAAGTGAAGACTGAAGAGGCGGCCATGGTCAACATGCATATGGGGTTCAATTGGACAGAACTGAGGAACAGCAAGAGAAGAAATTGTGAATGGAGTGTCTACTTGAATCCCAGCATATTGACCACTTTGATTTCTCATATCTTGTAGCCATCCTTTATCTTCTCAATTTCTATTATCCCAATCTTCTTCTGAAGCTCCACAATTAGAATCCACACTTTCATCCAGGAAATATCAAGCATAACTTAAAATTAGATATGGGAGTTCGGTGGAAAAAGCCAACAGGCAAGGCAAGCAGAGAGGGAATCCTTTATGCGAAAAGATTCACACCTCATCTAGGACGGTGGATGCCGATGAACTCTAGACTCTAGTCCGTGGTATGGTGATGACGGTGGAGGTGGATTGATCGTGACGACGATGGTTACGGTCTTCAGTTAGGTGGCTGTGATGTTTTCGGGGTAGAGGGAGAGAAGATCAGAAGAAAGGGAGGCAGTCATTGGTAGGTCGGCAAGACAAAGAGAAGACATAAAAGTTTAGGATTTGGATGGAAGCTTTATATATATAGGGAGCTGATCCATTGATAGCGCTAGTAAAATATGAGAGGTTGCTAGCGCAATCTGGCCATCCACGCGTGATCTGTGGACGGTCCAAATCTTTTTTTCCTTTTTTTTTAAGTTGGTTCGCTACATTATGTAGCGGACAATTTTTTGACGAAAATACCCCTTGCCCGTTCAATTCATTGTCCACTTTAGTTTGTCCGCTATATAATGTAGCAAACATAACATACAAAACGGTCACTTTTCACTTTCAGATCTGGGTAAGACTCTCTCTCTCGACGGTGGTAGCTATGTACGACGGCGGCGGCAGCTATATACATAGTATTCTTCCATGCCACCGATCATGCTACCGTCTTCCTATTCCTCCTCTACCGCCGCTATACCCATCGGCTCTGCATCGGCCTGGTCATGCCTACCTACGCCTCTGGTGGCTCCGGGGAAGTCCACGCCAGCAAAGACTCGGTAGGGGACGGATTAGGTGAATTTGTGTTGTCGACAGAGACAGACTAGGTGAATCTGTGTTGTTGCGAAGTCCAAGGTTGCAGTAGTTTGCCTTTCAATTCCTCAATGTTGGATTCTAAGTTTGCACGAGTTATCAGATCTTAGATCTACTGATTGTGGTTGTAAAGATGAAATTATTGATAATTTGATCATGTACTGCTACTAATTATTATTATGATTGGTCTTGTTGTTTGGATCTGTGGTTTCATTGAGAGAGAGAGAGAGAGAGACGCACAGAGATGGATATGGCTATGTTTGGTCTTGTTGTTTGGATCTGTAAAAAGAGCCAAGAATTCTGCAGACAAGACCAAGGTCGGTCTATTCATTGTCGAGGGCATATTGTCCGTTACATAATGTAGCGGACCAAGATGTCATATTCACTTTGAAAAATGTAACATCTGGAGATTGAAGGGTATTTTTGTAAAAAAATTGTCCGCTACATAATGTAGCTTACGGACTTAAAAAATGCAAAAAAAAGATCTGGACCATCCACAGATCGCGCATGGACGGCCAGATCGCGCTAGCAACTTCTCCTATTTTGCTAGCGCTATCAATAGATCAGCTCCCATATATATATATATATATATATATATATATATATATATATATATAAGATTGGATGAACGTCTGGGATTTATGAAAGCTTAGGTTAACATACTGGGGCGGGTGCGGGTTGGATATCGGGCGCGAGTTGGGCAGAATACTGTACCCGACCCTAACCCACTGCAGATTTTAAAAAAATTACCATACCCGCCCCGTAACCCAGTCAAAGTCAAAATAATCCACTCGTAATAGGGCGGGGCGGATATTGGCCGGGTCAAATTTAAATTAACATCCCTACACCCGTGCCTAATCCCGACAGCGACGAATGTGGGCCTCTAATTTATCCTACCCTATCCGGCCGCCTCCACCACCGTAACCATCCTCGGCAGTAGCACAAACATAAAAATTTCAAAGCCGCCAAATCAGACATAAGTCTGTAACATTAGTTGAGTGTGTGTTTGTATGTGTGTTAACTAGAGGTGTGGTGGGTCGTAGAAGGCTGATTGATGGTGATTATGGTTTGTAGAGGTGGTGAAAGCCGGTGGCGGTGGGTGAATTGAATAGGTGGTGGTCTAATTGGACGCAATGGTAAGCTAATTAGTGGTGGTGAAAGGCTACTCTATTGGTGGTTAATGGCAGTTACCGCCATGGCATTGTGGAGTAGTTTGAGCAAACAATAATCATATACATCTTCTTCTAGATTTTGAACCACAAATTTAATTTTTCATTTTTGTTGATTTGGTTTGTTGAATTGTGATGGTTTGCTGCAAGTGATTGCAGTGAGAAAGTTATGACAGTTTATTAGGGTAAGAAGGCTGAAGAAAGGTAAGAAAGCTGAAGAACACGATGATGGTGGGACACGATTGCGATTGTGGCTAGTTGGGGGGTGTAGGAGTGCACGCGAGGGCGTGTGTGTGTGTGTGTGTGTGCACGCGCGTGTGTGTTGAAGCTGAAGAAGTGTAAATGGGTGATGGTGATGGGGCTGGATGGTGAGATGGAGAGACGAGGGATGATATTTAAAGAATTACATTCCTAAGTGTTGTGCTTTCTGGTTTTTTCATCTTTCAGTATTTTTCTTCAGTCAACCGACATAAGTGCTATTGTTCTACCTAATGGACACACATGTAATTTTACCCTAACTTCAAGGTCATGAGTGCAATTAAGCATATAATTTTCTTAACTCTCAAAATATTATGCCGTAGGCAATAATTTTTTTCCTTTTTATTTTGATGGTACTGGTCTTTATTTGATCAATGATCTGAAAGTGTTCTTGATAAACTTTTGTTGAGTTGATATTTATATTAAACATGTAATGCGTATATATAAATATAGAGTGAAAAACATAGATTTGTGAATATTATTAAAATTACGTAGTTTATTACCATTATTCTGATATCAACTTTATACATTTATTTAGTAGTATATATTTCGAAATGACACACACAGGCACACGTATATAACACTACAAGAAAAACCATTTTTTGTGACGGACTTTTAGCGACGGATCAAAATACGTAGCTAAAAGTGACCTTTAGCGATGGATTAGTCTGTCAGTAAAAATTCATTGCAAAAAGTATTTATTGACAAAATGGTCCGTTGATAAATACCTTTAGTGACGGATCTTTACTGACAGAGTATTACCAAGGGAATTTCTGTCGCTAGAAGTTTGTTTTTTTAAATATTGATTTTGGGATGGTATTTTGGTTGGGGAGAAATTTTTTTTAAAATTATTTAGCAACGGATAATTGCCGACGGATTAAATTCCGTAGGTAAAGGTAGTATTTTGAAAAATTTTATGACTTTTAACAACGGACCTTCAGCGATGGCCAAATTCCGTCGCTAAAAGTCGTTTAAGTATGAAACCCTAAAGCCATTTCTCTCTCTCCCCTAGAGATGTCAAAAGGGTCGGGCAGCCCGCGGGCTGGCCTGGCCAGACCTATTTTTTGCCGGGCTGGCCCGGCCCATTTTTGGGCCCGGACTTGCCTTAACCCTTAAGGCTTGGGCCAGGGCCAGGCCGAATCATTTGAGAAACCGGCTCAGCCCAGCCCTAAAATGACTCGTTTTTGGCTCGGCCCTAAAATGGCCTGGGTTTGGCCCGGCCCTCTTTTGGCCCGAAAACTGACCCCCTTTTGGCCCTAAGGTCGGCCTTATTTCTGGCCCTTTTTGGGCCTACACACAGGCCCTCTTTTGGCCCTAAGGTTGGCCCTATTTCTGGCCCTCTTTTAACCCTATACACAGGCCCTCTTTTGGCCCAATATTATTGTATACACACATTATTATAAATTAATTGTGCGTGTCCAACGATGATCGAATGAGCAATAAATCTGAACATGAATTATGATGATCGTTCTTCCTTGGTGCAATAATCAAAGATATGTTTGACGTAAAACAAGAATTAGATTACAAAGATTACAGTCGAACCGTGAAAAATCATGAGCCTCCTTGAAGAGGCCTTGGCGGTCTTGGATGGGCCGAACTTGTTTGTCAATAAATATCAAACCAACTAATTCTACCCTCTTACATATAAATTAGTATTGGCACCGTGCGTAAAAAAATAACTGTTAAAATACATATAAAAAGCTAGTATTTATATTATTAAATAATAATAACAAAATAGATAGTAAAATAATAATATTATTTTCACATTTTCATGAGTTTTCAATCACTTTAAAAAAATAATTGTTATTCTTTCAGCAATGAAAGAAGAAGTAAAATATCAAATAGTAGAAATAGTCTCTTTCAAATAGTAAAAATAGTCTCTTTCAAATAGTCTCTAGGGCAATTTAGCGTTACTATCACTTGCTTGGATACACATAAGGTAAAAAGTTTGTGCATATGACTTCAACAGATGTTTATTGAAAAGAGAGAGAGAGAGAGAGAGAGAGAGAGAGAAGATGTTACTATATTAAAAAAATAAAAGAAAAGCCAAATATCGTGCAAACATTTGCGAAAATTTAAAGAGCTATTGTATTAAGCAATTTGATAGATGTAATTGTCATTTTCTATTTACCAAACTTCTGAAAAATGCTACTTATAAATTATAATGTTAGTAGGCCAAAAAAGGCTTGTCAATGTTACACCAAATTAACATGTATCAATCTTAACTAATTAATTTGATGTATTCTTGTTGGCCATCGACACAAATAAATTACAAGAAGTTGTGAACCCAAAAAAAAATTTTGGGCCCGAGCTCGGCCCTAAATATTGGGTCTAGGGCCAGGGCTTGGACTGGGCCCATATATCTATATTTCAGGCCCGGGCCCAGCCCGGCCCCTGCCCGTTTTCTTTGGAAGCCCGTTGGGCTCGGGCTGGGCCGGCCCATTGACATCTCTACTCTCCCCGCCGCCTCTCTCTATTTCTCTCTCTTCCTGTCAGCAACTTGTCCGTCCTCCGGCCATCTCCTCCGCTATCAGCCACCCTAATCCGGCCACCACTCCACCCACGCCCCCGTGTCTCTTCTCCGGCTACAGATCCGACAATTTTTTGACCCCCACCGCACGCCCTTCCACACTACATGGCAATTTTTAAAGCACTTCAGCGGAGGTGAGTTCAGAGATGCTAGTTTTTCATGATAGCCACTTGGATTATACTACTGCTATGTGCCAAGGATCTGTGTGCATCGCATTCTCTTTTGATTTTCTCCCTTCATTTGAAATTGCTTTGCAAAGAAAATGGTGTACCTATTTTTGTTGCATTTTTATTTGGCAAAATCATGGCTGCATTATCATGCTACTTCAATATTCTTGTCTACCTGTATATGGTTATACAATATGTATACGGTTATACAGTATTTATCTATACTGAGGTATCTTAATTGAAGTGGTGTGTCTTTAAACCATCAAGGATGAATTTCTCGCTAGAATTTCCTTGCATTCTCTTTTGATTTTGAATTTCTTGCTAGTATTCAAAATCATGCCTGAATTTCTTGCTAGTATTCAAACCATCAAGGATCCATTATCATGCTACTTCAATATTCTTGTCTACCTGTATTAGGTCAGACTTCTTGTTCTGATGTCTCTTCTGACTTGCTCTGAATCTTGTCAATGCTTTATAAGGGCGTTTTACGTCATGGTTTATCCAAATTCTTTTTCATGCTGCAAGCATTCTTGGTCTTCATCGTAATTTGTTTGGAAAACTCTGGGAACAATTTGTTACAAAGGAAAATGGGAAATTTAGGCAATGAAAAGCCCCGGACTTCAGTTTGTTTAGAAGTTGCATGATCTAAGCTTAAACATTACGTGTGGTCCATTTTGACGTTGGGCACTAGGATGCATAGCTTTAGTACACCATTAGCGAGTTGATGTTGGTGTAGTTAGCAATCCAGTCTGTTTGATCTTTGCTATACTAGAGGCATCGTTGCTCAGCTTTATGGTTTTGGGATTGTTATTTGACATTTTCTCAGGTGGGATTGTTTAGTTTTTACACCAATCTAAGCATCAAGTTTCACCGCTTTGTTTGGGGCATATATCTTTTGTGCTTTTAACTGCTCGTTTATTGATTGAAATCTGGGAAATATTGTTGAATTCGTTGCTTGTAATCTGTTCAACTACAGTCACTTGCTTTTAAAATTTAGGTACCGAACTATAGGTTGGTTTACTACATCACAACAATGTTATCTGCAACTTTTATGTCCATAAGCTGATTTCAAGAGCTTTAACCTTCTAAGACAAGTCATCTCATTCCACGGTTGCTTATAATGAATTAACTTTTAGCACTTCTAACAATTCCAACTATGTAGACCAACTGCAATAAGTTCACCAGTATTATCATACTAAGGTTTGTTTACTTTTATCTTATATATTCTTGACTCCTTTTGTTCTCTCACAATGCTCTCTCATTCGTTGCAGATGCATTTGAATACTAGCAAAGATGTAGATGCGTTTTAATTTATTTGATTCACTTTCCTTTTGAGTGTTTGAATTCTAGCAAAGATATAGATGGTGTTTATGCTTCCCTAAAAGAAGAAGGCAAGTTCTCTACTTCTTTTAGGGAAGTCTTCACCATAGTCCAACTCATGTTTTGTGTATCTTATTGTGCATTATTAATTATTTCCGAACTTTATGATTATTCCTTTTTTGCTGCGGTTTCTTGCCACGCTTTGTTTTGTTGCAAGGATGGAAAGCATTATAGTCGATTATATGGTAATGTAGTTCATCCTGCAAATGCCTTTACTTCAAAACCTTATAACTGTAAAAGATTTCTTTCTATCAATAACAGTTCATCAAACAAAAAGCATGCAAAGGATAAGCTTTTTTCCTTGCATTAGTGGGCTATGTGTGTTTGTACGTCACTAAACTATTTATTCATATTGTAGGGGTTGAAGGTCTGTTCAAGATGCAAATGATGGTTGATAGAACTTGGGAGCAAAAAGCATGCCATAAATGATGCTAAGAGAGCATTCAAAGATACCTTGTATGTTATATTCACAGGGAGACCAAAATTTTCTTATGTATGCATGTCAAACAAATTCAATTCTTCCTGTCTATCGGTGTGAATAACACCTTGAATTAAAGGGTTCTTATTTTAAGTTAAACTTGTACAAGATTGGTTGGGATTTGTTGAGATTATGAATGTTGGTAGGTGGTGTAGTTTGCAATAGCCATTAGCATCAACTTTTCTTGTGTTTATTGTTTACAATACTAGAATTGTGGGAACAATTTGAATTATTAAAGAAAATTTTAAAATATATATTTCTAGCGTCGAACTTTTAGTGACTGATTTTTTGTCGCTAAAGTACAAAAGAAGGATCTGCCATTGGTTGTTAGTGACACAAAATGTTGTCTCTAAAGTTATTGTTGACGGACTTTTAGTGACAGATTTTCCGTTGCCAAAAGTCTTATTCTCTTACTATTGATGGACTTTTAGTAACGAAAATACTGTCGCTAAAACTATCACAATTAGAGATGGACTTTTAGCGACCGAAATTTCGTCTCTAAAAGTCTTTTGAAAAATGAACTTTAAAAATTAAAATTATGAAAATTACAAAAATTACCTTTAGCAACGGACTTTACCGTCGCTAAAGGTAATTAATTCCATCGGTAAAAGTTAGAACCAAATTCCGTTGCAAATCTTTTAGCGACGGCCTTTATCCCACCGGACAGTCCGTCGCTAAAAGTCTTTACGATGGAAAATGACTTTTAGTGACAGAAAAGTCAGTCGCTAAAAGTCTTTTTTCTTGTAGTGTTATAACGGCTTTTTAGATGAGTAGGTTTGGTATTATAAATACAAGTTTGTGTTAAAAAAAATTATATATACTTTTACTAAAATGATAAAGGTCATGCTAGATAAAAATAAAAGAGAACTCTAGAGCATACTATCAAGAAAAATTTAGAGTAAACTATAGATTTTTTAATTGAAAGTAGAAAAAAAGAAAGTAATTAAGATTAAACATAGTTTTAAACAAATTGTACTCGGACGTTAGAACTTAAAATAGAAAAAGTAAAAAAAAAAGACTTATTATGTATTTTAATCTTACAATAAGAGATACATAAAAATTATACTTCCGTTTTACCAAATTATTTAATCATATTTGGCTGCACTCTTATTTAGAATATTAGTCTTATTATATGAGTTTTCTATTCTAGAGAGAGAGGGGGGGGGGGGGAGGGAGAAAGTGGTTAAGTAAAGAGAAGTGGATTGGTGGAGGATCAAATGTGAAGAGAGAAGTAGAATAACAAAAAGCATACAAAGAGTAAACATATAAAAGCACCTACGAATCTTTCTTAACTTGAAAATTGATCCATTTTTTTAACGGTCCAAAAAAAAATATGATAATTTTTTTGGGACCAAATGGAGTAATGGACTAGATCATTACCAAAAGCAAATAAATTGCAGGGTATATTTTGATCCCCAATAATCATTGCTACAAGAAATGGCCATCACTGTACAGAAAGAAATAAGATGGATAACTAATGACACTGAAAATCTTAAGTGATGATATTTTGAACTTTAGTAGTGATTCTTGCAGAAAAATGAGTCGAAATTCAAAAAATGAACATTGAAAAACTTGAAAAGATCATTGAAAGGTAGGGTTACTAATTTGTTGCTTAAGTAGTTCATTTTCTATATATGTCTTGCTAGATCTCTTAAGTTCACTTGATTTGGTTTTAAAGATGCAATATTTAAGCTCCTAACGGATTTCGTCTTACAAACTTTGTTATAGTCATAATTTCTTCCATTAGATACTTTACTTTCAACAATCCTTCTCGGGTTAATTTTTTAACCTTCGTTAATATTACTTAACTATAATTCAAACTTCTTCTCAATTTTACTTCTTAAACTCTCTTAAATAATATATATATATATATATATATATATATATATATATATATATATATATATATATATATATATATATATATATATATATATATATATGCGCTATCAAAATATATTACAGGAAATTAGACAACTCCAATGACATTAATTATCTCTAAATATTTTCTTCACTTTTATTACTATACAGTCAATTTTGTAGTATTTCGTGAGAGTTAAATATTTGTGTAAGATGCTTGAGATTAATTACAATGTCAGCGTACCTTCGATAACAAGATATAATGTGAAACGGTCAATTTTCTCTTTTGCGTCAACTTGATGTAACGAAAGAAATAAGTATAATAAATAGTAAAAATATTGGTGATAATTGGAATGAAAAATTCGAGTTTGAAAGTAAGACCATATTTGCGCAATTAACTTTTTATATTTTGAGTCCTTAATTAGCAGTTAACAACTAATTTATTGTTATAGTTTAATTATAATAGTAATAATAATTAATTTTAATTGTGTTTTTTTACCAAAATTTATAATATTTTTATTTCAAATTACTGTATAACGTGCAAAACACGTCATCCTTACTCGTTGAGAATAACAAATAGCAAATCTAGCAAGTCCAACGTCTACCTACCAGTGTTTCCACTAAAAAATTTGGAACCAAAACGAAAAAATAATAGGGAAAAAGGGTTTCCAAAAGTCAAAATTACAGTGAGATAACCCCTTTTTCTTTCATATTCAAGGAAAAATGAATCTTTACAAAAGTCAAAGTCAACCTGGCCAAGAGGTTTGATCAGGCCAAGGGTCCAAACACCGAGAGTCGTGGCGCCGCGTGCCACCCTTGCAACAGTTGGATAAAACTGATGCCCTCTTGGGCACTAGTCAAACCAAGTACTGAAATGCCCATCTGCTTTTCTCCTTATTACACCCAGCACCTGCCTTTTCAAGAATTGCAGAAGGATCAAATGGTCATTATTTCAAGATCATGGACGTTGTTAGAGTAAAATATCTTGCCACTGTTTTCGAAGGTAGCTTCATCTCTATCTTCTTCCTCTCCTTGTTTTGAGTTAGCCGGTCGGACTTGCAAATCAGTAAGACTTGTAAGCTTTTTGTTTTGTCTCTTTTGCTTTTTTTGTAAGCTTAGTAGGACTGGTTTGAGCGCAACATATTAAGGTTATTTTTCCGGATAGGTGAACACGGTATTAGGTTTGGCACAGCCGCAACGAGGCTCATTACTCACAAAGAAGACCTAAACTTTCTCGAAACACATTGATGATATCAAAAGAGTCGAACCCGACAACAGAGTTGGCAAAAAATATTGTTGCACGGGTTACGCCGCCATTTCCGAATTTGTGAAAAATCTTTATTCATTTTATTTCAGAGTGAATGAACCGTAATTCGTAGAAACTCATCAGGAGCTGTTTCGCTTGGGCATAATCTAGAACACCGTACCATAAACAACCCTAATTCAAAGCGTCGAAGCTGTCGCAACCCACTATGTTTGAAAAGCTTGTAACATAAACACCGATGTCATTTCAAGAAGAACATTTTCTTATTCTCAAACCCTATCATTTCCATTGAGTTATTCGGTTTATTTAGTGCAATTGGAAATTCACAACTGTTATGCAGTGATCTTCATGGAAGCAGCTCAAAGCAGTTAAACTATGCATTGATAATATGCATGGAAAGACATAACAGCTTTGGGAAGATAAACAAACAGGTCGTTTGACAAAACCCACAAGCTAAGGCCAGGGACAAGTACTGGAGGTGATTTTTATATTCTCCAAGTAGCCAATCTCTCATTCCCTAACGAGTTCATCTGCTTTGCGGCTTCGCCTATAAAAGGAAACGCCCGCCTGTAGTCTAGCTTGTGTGCCTTCCTTTAGGCAGTTCCTTTCTCTATACTGCTACTATTAGTAACTTTTGAAATCAGTGCCTTGGTTTTGCATTTTTCCTTTGAATAAGCAAAGAAAATGAGCGCTAGAATAAGCTTTTTCGTCCTTTTGGTGCCCTTTGTTCTGTTGGGGGTCACTAAGGTTTGTGACGCAGGTTTCCTGAGTAAGAACTTCTACCAAAAGAGTTGCTCACAAGCTGAGAAGCTTGTGAGAGACATCACGTGGAGCAAAGCCCGAAACGACTCTACTTTGGGTGCTAAGCTTCTTAGGGTTCACTACCATGACTGCTTTGTCAAGGTATCTCCTAGATTTTCTTAGGTTTAATTGATTCAACTAAGGTCTTCTAGTTTGTGCCTAAAATGGTGTTCTTGATGACATCTCTTTTGTTCTAGTTTTGCCATATTGGTATTTTCAATTCTTACATGCCTTGCTGTGGTCACTGTTGCAGGGATGCGATGCATCTATTCTATTGGATACAGTTGGAAAAAACCAGTCTGAAAAAGATGCAAGACCTAATCTCTCACTCTTAGGTTTTGAGGTAATTGATGATATCAAGTCTCAAATGGAGAAAGTTTGCCCTGGAGTTGTCTCCTGTGCCGACATTCTTGCCTTGGCTGCTCGCGATTCCGTTTCCTTCCCAGTAAGTGTGCTAATAGCTTGCAACAAATAACCATGGATAACTGTCTCTTGAGAAAGTTTCAAAGAAAAGTACTTGAAAGTAAAAAATAACCCTGAAATTGTCAGAAGCTAATTAAGTTTCAATCTTCTACGTGTATCCAACAACTGCTTTACTATAAAGTACATTCGATCATCAAAAAATGGCTTGACCAGGCTTACAAGATGTCAAGGGTTTGCACAAAGAAACAGCATTAGGAAAAGGGGAACGTTTGGAGGCCTTTCCTCCTTCGCGCATTTAACTTGTTTCTTATGATAAAGTTAAATAGATCTAATGAAGCCTAAGGATCAAATATGTACCAAGATCTTACTGCAAATCCTACTTCGCACAGACTGAAATATACCACCAGGATGAAAAATGAAGAAATTGTTGGTTACACCACTTATGATCTGTTATCTTCTATTTCGTCTAATCTTCACTACTTAATAAACTTCTCCTAGTTCAAGAAGCCCATGTGGGACGTGCTAACCGGGAGAAGAGATGGGAGGATATCACTTGCATCCGACGCCAATGGGAATTTACCTTCACCTTTCTCAGATTTCAACACTCTCAAGCAACTCTTTGCAAGGAAAGGTCTCACTGTTAATGATCTTGTGGCGTTATCAGGTGAGTATATATTTACCCTTCAACTTCTCAGATTGTCTCCTAGGCATGCACCCATATACCGAATCATTAACATAAAACAAGCACCTGTTGTTGAGCAGGTGCGCACACAATTGGTGTTGCTCACTGTGGAGCCTTCTCTAGGAGACTCTTCAACTTCACTGGCAAAGGTGACACTGACCCGTCTATAAATGCAACTTATGCTGAATCTCTGAAGAAGCAGTGCCCTAATCCAGCCAATCCTGCCACAACTGTGGAAATGGACCCTCAGAGCTCTCTCTCATTTGATACTCAGTACTTCACTACCCTTAACCAGAATAAGGGTCTATTCCAATCCGATGCTGCACTCCTCACGGATAGGGTTTCTGCGAAAATAGTGAAACAGCTGCAAGTGCCCAAAGATTTCTTATCGGAGTTTGGCAAATCAATGAAGAAAATGGGAGCGATGGAAGTGCTGACTGGAAAGGCAGGAGAGATCAGGAAAAACTGTCGCATAGTAAACTGATAAATTAAGTGTTTGCAGTACAACGTCGATGATTGTGAAACCAGCAATGTCTAAGTAGAGGAATTTGTAGAGATAACAAAGGCTATGAGCTGCATGTAGCCTTTGATAATCTGATCAAACAATAAGATTGTTGTGCTTAGTAATTAAAGCCTTTTTTTAGTACCCCTGCAGTACCCAAAGTTTTGCATTGAGGATGCATTTACCATTTCCTATAATGGTACACTTAGTGAACCATTTCATTCATAAAACATAAACAAGAAGCCGAAAAAAAGTTTCACAAAGCACATCTTTGCATTTGTTAGCAACAATCTTTCAGAAAGGCATAACAAAGTGATTCAAGAGATCTCGGAAACAGGATAACTAAGAGACTAATTAAGATACAATCCCTCTCGTGTAATAGAAAATGTTGTTAACGGCAAAAAATGCCGTTATAATTTTTGGCAATAGCGGTGAAATATTTTTAGTGACAATTTTTATCACTGAAGCTAGATCTCTTCAATTATCCTCGTGTAGCAATGTGCCACTCATGTATTGTCAATCTCTCTCTCTCTCTCTCTCTCTCTCTCTCTCTCTCTCTCTCTATATATATATATATATATATATATATATATATATATATTGAAATCGTTAACAATTAATTTAAGGGTTAATTACACCTATGTCCTGAGGTTAGGGTATAATTACAGGTAAGGATAACAGTTTTGACAAATTAACTTATATCCGTTGACCAGACGGAATCTTAAAAACCTAACGGTTTCAATAAAATGGCTTCATTACCCTCAAGTTACAAATCTATTTATTCAAATGCCATTATCTTAAATTCTCTCTCTTCCCCCACCCCACCGCTGCTACCACTTTCCTCTCTCACCACCACCCCCACCCACACCAAAGCGGCAGCGCTGCCACCATCGCTGCCGCCAACTCCTGGCAATCCAAACCTAATGCCTCTACCACAGTACTGATCTAGGCCTCATTGCCCTCACCTGGTCCCGCAGCCTCTTCGGCGACATCGGCGAAATCACGGCCAACCCAACCACTGTGAGATCGGTGGCAATACAGTGTTCGTCATGGAATTGAATTGAAACTTGGACAATATTGGGGTGGGGGGAGGCATGATAGTGTGTCTAAAATAGGATTTTAGAGAGAGAGATGCCGACAGTGTGGGTTTGCGAAGGGATTACCGGCAGCGTGGGTGTGGGACGGGCTTGACGGCGTGGTGAGGTAGTGCGGGGAGAGGCTTGCCGGCAGCAGTGGGGTGGGGTGGTGCAGAGAGAGGCTGCCGGCGACGGGGGGTAGGGGAGAGCGGGGACTGTCGGCGGCAATTTCAGATTCACTGTGAATTACTTTTCAAATTAGGGTTTTGGAACCCTAATTTGAAAATTAGGGCTTTAATAAACCCTAATTTTTGAAATCAGAAGGCAATTACGTGTATAAGTGCAAATAATGTGGGGTTATTCTTAATTTTCTTAAAAAAAGAAGAAGAAAAAAGACTTTATAAATTATTCAATATGTATAGTATAAGGGCATTATTGTCATTTTAAAATACGTAATGATGACATCAGCCAAAAAGTATAATTTTTTAACAGAACCCTGAAGGATGGATTCGACTGTTACATTTTCAAAAAATTTTATCACGATATGTTACATTTTGAAACTTAATGTCCTTGAGTGTAATTATACCCTAACCTCAGGGACATAGGTGTAATTAGCCCTTAATTTAACAAAGAAGACAAGGAACCCATATCTCACATTAATTTGTGACATGATTGATCTCCTTAATTGCATTCAAATACCAAATTAGTGACCAATGCACGTTCAGAGAACCCTTTTATTGTGAAACGTTTCACTACAAACTTTATACCTCATTTATTTAGTTTGGGGAATTAGGGTTGTTTGCACAGTTTTGTCGTTAAAGTTGCATTAGCGACACTTATTTCACCCTTAATCAATTGAGGACATGAACTTAGTAAATAGTGTGAATACAGCGTCAACCTAAGACGTTCTTGCTGCATTAGTTTATTAATTAATTCTGTTATTTCCGTAGAATGACCATTGTCAGATGCTTATTGGCTAATAGCCAAATTAGCAACTGCATCAACCATCCACCTGCTATTACCAAACTACCCTTCTCATAACAGTGTTATATGTTAAGTCTGTCTCTGTCTCTGTCTCTGTCTCGTTCCAATGATACGTTGTGTCTTAGTAAGTTCTTCCATGGCAGAAGAGAAGAAGAAGAAAGGAGACAGAGACAAGAAAAAGAATGAACAAAAAGTACGACAACATCCACAAACACACACAGTCGTTCAAGTACATTTTGACAGAACTAATACGAAGAAATTTACCATTGTCTCCAGGTTGTTGAGGCGGAGTTTAAGGTTTCAATGCACTGTAATGGCTGCGAAAGAAGTGTTGCTAAGGCCATTTCAAAAATCAAAGGTTCCATCTTTCTCTCTTCTTTCATGTCTGATGATGATTGTGTGTCTGTAGATGATTGTTAGTAAATTCTCTCTTGTTTGTTTCAATAGGGGTGGAAAGGTTTACGACAGATATGACCAAACACAAAGTCATGATAACGGGCCGGATCAAGCCTGAGAAAGTGATGAAGAAACTCAAGAAGAAGACAGGGAAGCGGGTTGAACTTGTGATCAACAAAGAAGATCCCAAGGATGATGCCAAGGAAGCGGATTCGGCGTTAAAAGCAATTCCAGATCAGGCGATTAATTCTTTTTTGTACGATTATTTGGGGGATAGTGTGATCTGCACAATGTTCAGTGATGAGAATGCGAATGCATGCTCAATAATGTAGAGGTTTCTTCCTTGGGGGAATCACATTGTTCCCATTGTTCTGTTACAGATTTGTGTAGAGATTTTACGTGGCGTGTATACGGTTAAGGGAACGATACGAATGCAGGAAAACGATTCGATTGATGTCTAACACTTTTCTTGTTTTAATGGAAATGATCCATTTTGTCCGAAGTTAGAATGGAGACACTTGGTGGCGTGCTTTGGGTAGTGAATCATCTACCATTAAGGATTTGGAAGCAGATGCCCACATTCAACTTACTGTCTTTTAAAGGATTGGTAATTTCGTGTAGGAAAAAATTTGGCTGTTATCCAGGTTTGAGGAATTTTCCTCCTACCCTCTACATAGCGATAATCAATCGTCTCTAAATATTTTTAGTGACTTTTATTTAGTGACGCTAAAAAAGTGCTGCTAATGATTGTCGCTGATAGTGTTAGAAGAAAAGCTAAGTCACTAAAAATATTTAACGACTGTTAATTGTCACTATATATAAGGTTAGAGGAAGATTCTTGCAATTCAGGTAGGAGCCAATGTTTGTTCTTTAGTGTATGATATAATGTGTTAGGTTATTATGTACTATAAAATTTGAAACGTCTAAGCTATTAGAAAATGGGTCAAGAAATTGACACTCTTCTGACCGCAAGGTGCACAACCACCAATTATACAAATAGATACAGTGCAATGCACATCACCAAGTGCATAAATAAACATGGTGCAAATTACATTATGATAAAAAAAAAATGGACCAAATTTGCAACATAATAAAAGGGACCAAATACGCTAGCCTATAATAAAGGGACCAAATATGCAAGTGAGGAGAATCGAACTCAAGACTTTTTGAAACAAGGTCATGCACATTGTTGGGCCCACTAACTTAAGTTTTTAGGAGAATGTGTGGTAATTTAACATGGTAAAAGAGCATGTCCATAGGCATATAATTCAAAATTGATTCATCCCCCTGCACTCATCCTAATTCATATACGTGTCACGCCTACTAAAAAAAAGAAGTACGACTACTTATGAGGGGGCATCTTGAGATACAAATCCCACATCAGACAGATAATAACTTAATATTACGAGTACAAGCCTTATGGGCCTCTCCCTTATTGCCGATTGACTTTTGAGTTGGATGGCTTTCTCGACGCATACTGTTGGGAATTTTCCAATATTGTTACTTACCTTATTAAATTTTGTACTACAAGGAATATTTTGCAAAAAGAATCAACCAAATTGATTGATTGGTTTGAGAGATATTAACTCTCAAATATGGGCATTTAATAAGGTTGAAAATAATCATGATGTGGGTTCTCACATAGCTTAGGAAATATTTAAATGGACATATGACATACCATATTGTTCTAGAAACACATGGTATGCATGGCCATGCACTCGCACATGTGCGGTGCATCGCACCGCGCGCGCCGGCACCGGCGGGGGCGGGGGCGGGACAGGGGCGGGGGCGTAAAGGCGCTTTTAGGCGCACTTTGCACTTATTCAGCCTGTGAGTTGTAATTTGGACTGAAACAGTGTAACTGTTCACGAAATTAAACAGATTTCAGATCTGCTTAAATTCGAAATGGCACCTGTTTAAGGTGCCTTTTAGTTCAAATATTGTAGCTGTTCAGTGTGTCTACAGATTATGACTGTTAAGTGACATCTGCAGAATCACTTAACTGTCACAACTGTTTGCACCTGTTCTAGGCACCCTTTGGTGTCTATAAATAGGGCGATGGTCAGATCATTTCTGTACTTCGAATTCTCTCCTGCTCTCTCTCTCAAATTTATGTCTGTTGACTGCAATATGCTGTGATCAACAGAGTTTCGCCTGTTTTATCTTGGGAGGCAGATTTGCTACTACCCTAAGCAGATTATAAGGGAGTAAATATTGTCTTAAGAAAAGAGTGCAACGCATTCGACTCAGGCTTTTCCAGTCAAGTTTCTCCATACTGCCTTAAATTTATCCAACACATACTACTGCCCGAGCTTATCCAAGAGTTAGCTCTGATATCATTTGTAACAACCCACGACACGATTCACAACGTCGCCACCACTGGAGTTACATACCTCAAAAGAGCTAGTTAGGCCAATAGATTCTTATGAGTTCATGACCGTAAACTCTCCTGTGATTCTTATGAGTTACATCACAATGATTGCGTCACAGATCCTTGATTTGCTTTTGCCTTCAAGTTAAAAGGACAAAAGTGGTCAAGTCCACTTTTTGAAGACTGAAGTTCTTTGTTCCTATAGTTTATATATGCTGCAACTGTGACCCCTGAAAGGATGTTTGAAATCCAAATGAATGGCTCACATGTACAAATAGAAAAATGCGTTTGAGCCGTTAATGCTTTTGTTGCCAATTTTTATTTCCTTTGCCACTAAAAATGCGTTTGAACCACTAATCTCAATAAAAACGTGGCAAATTTATGGCCTTTTTATCGCTAAAAACATTAGCGTCCAACAACACCCTGTGGGGATCCAATCCGTAACCATCCACTGAAATGAGGCGGCAGGTGGGGATACTGAATTGAATTAGACTTATTGATATGGGTCATTCATATACTGGACATGTAAAACCGCTTCACGGATGCCTGAGTTGAGTAACATCTGAACATCTCATAATCTCAAAGAATTATTTTTGGGTCACCTAACCATCGTGGACTCGTTTCTTGAAGATCTTATCCTTGAGTTCCCCTTTCTCGAGGTGTTGAACCTGTCGTGTTGTGATAATTTGAAAAAGATCCGCGTTTCAAGTCGCACACTAAAGCACATTACAGTTGCCTCCTGCGCAGGGCTAAGAAAGGCAAAGTTTGGTACTCCCAATTTGCTTTCACTTTCTTATAGTGAAGATCCCATCAGAAACTTATCATTTACATATGATCAAGGTCAATGGGTGGCCGATGTAAGTATCCTTTGCGACAAAACAGTTAGCGGCAAGTGGTTTCCGAATTTGGGGGCTTTGCTGACAAAGTTGAACCAATTCAAGCTTTGGCCGAGTATCATGTCCAAAAGTAGCAGGTTTATTGCTCCAGACTTGGGAGCGATTCCGCCTCCGAGACATCAAGTTCGAAACTTGGAGCTTAGTGTCTATACAAGTAGCTATGAGTTTGTGGATGCAATGTTATGGTGTTGTTTTCCAAGAACTTTAACTTTTAATTGGAGGTCTTTCTCCGATAGAGTTTTCGTAAAGTTCCTCAATGGCGAGCTAATGGACAGAGGGAACCGCGGATGCTGCGTCTCTCGTGCAGTCAAGTGCTGGAGGCATTACTTAAAAGGCGTGAGCATGGAGAGCTTCAGAGAGTCTGAAGGCGTGTGGCGACCCCTTCGCCTAAATAGTTCATCAGATGCCTACGACCATCCGTATGCATACACGACTGTCCGACTTAGACTAGTATGGTGAGCTTATTCATTTGGAATGAAGAAGATACAAGCAGAGGATCAGAGTAGTACCGTTACCGAAGTAGCTAATGAACTGATATTACAAGAACTACACTAGCGCAGACATTGATCTCATCAAAGAGGTATTGATTTTTTCAATTTGACATCATGAAATGTACTCTAGGATCTCTTTGGAATGTACAGAACAACCTTAAAGTATGAGATTTCTATTAATCTTGAGGTCCTATTTGCCCATCCTTTAGGAGATGATGCTTGATGAAACATGTTTCTTATACCTTACAGTAGACATGCTCCATATATCTCCTGTGTGTTAATTTGGTGTCCTTGGTGTATCTAAGCAAGCATGTTCACTATTGAGTATTGAGGGTGCTAAGTCCTGGTTGTTTATTTCAAAAAGACTTTGGTTGACGCTAATCGCGGCAATGCAATCCTTTGACATTCCTCATAGACATCACTTGTTGAGTTTCTTCAAGGTGTTATATTCTGATCAAAGCTAGCAGCTGAAACCTGCTTGGAACTCATGTGCTATGCATCTCAGATGAACTCCCAGCTAGCTAGCTGGTTTATCATGCTCATGTTAGATGGTCTTGTCTCTTGATGCTGTTATGTAGTTGGTGTATTCCTCCCAAATTTAGAGTTGCACAAGGGTGCTTTATTGTTCCAAGGCTTAATTGCACTGTAAAACCTGAGCTTGGCTAAAATCTGCAACTAAAACCTCGACGTTTACAATTAGGCACACAAACCCCGGAGGTTTACCATCAATTGCAACCAAATGATTTTACTGAGTTAATGATTTCGTTAGTTTTTCAAGGGTATTTCTATCTTTTAGGACTTGTTTGAGATTCGTGGACATGTGTGAGACTCCAGTTCTTCCTAAACCTCAAGTTACGGAGTTGATTTGAAGCGTCATATGTTCATTGCCATCAATTTCCAGCTCCTTTGAATGGCCTGTTTTGGAGTTGTAGTCCAAAGATCCTAGTTTTACATCTGGAGACCGATTCGATAATGAACTTCTTCTGACATACCTCAAGGAAGCTTTGATGGGGACAGTATACCGCAACTGCTACAGCTCTCATCAGATGTGTCGGCAGCATTACTTGAAAGAGGTGAAATAGTCAGGAGATTCACAAGATCGGTCAGGGAGATGGTTCATGAACTCTTGAAGAAGAAGATGAGTTTTCTTTCCGCCTATCACGGTGAGCATAATAAAATTGCAGGACACTTCTGCTGCCTTCGTCCAAAACATAAAAATGTTTAGCCTTATTCTGATGTTTTCTTGTTGCCACTTATACATTTCAGTTTGATTCGATTTTTCCAGACTCTCTTTATTGTTATCAATCTGAACCTGAAAACCGGTTTCCATTTTGAGGCTAGATGGTTTTTCCAGCCTCCGCCTAAACTACAGTTTGCTGGTGGCTCATGAACACAAGACAGACACTGACATGAAATGAACAGTAAACAACACTGGCTATGTCAAAACCATGAGATGGGCCCTTGGCGTTTTTACCAGTAGTTGATTGAATTATTAATGATCCTTAATGTTTCAGTTGCACTGAACGTTTTACCCGTTCAGGCATTCCATGTAATTCAATCTACAAGCTTCATACTGATTTCAACTTCATAGGCAAAACAAGGAAGATGTTCCATAAGGGGTGCTATCAATATGGTACTAGAATGCTTTAAATCTTTACGTGGATACTGTCTGTATTGAGAAAGAGAGAGACAGAGACAGAGTCAATATGCGTGTATTCATAGAGAGTCAGCAGGATCCATGTAATTTCAGTATACAATTGATTTGAGCAAGGACAGGCTTTCAATAAATATACAACTAGTTTCTACAGTGGCATAAGATGAAAGATCACTCCTGATGATTATCCTACGCTTTACCTATGCTTGTGTACTTTAGCCCCCGAGTATGTTCGATGACATCTCTTCTGAGACATGATCTCCAGAGCCTCTCTTGTTTGTCCAAGTATGTTGAATTCTGTCGCTGCAATATGGGATAAAAAAAAAAGACCGGCATGAGCCAATTGGTCAGCTGGTGATCCATGGTCAGATGTACAGATCAGGAAGAACCAAAATTATTGGCGCTATGTAGTGGCGTTTAGTTATCGTGTTGCTCTCTGTATGTCTCTTTGTGTTCCGGTGCATGGCAGTATAGTTGTTGTCATGTTGAGTCCCTTGTATGGCCCTGAGGAGCACATAGGCTGCTTTTTAGGGATTGTTTTAATCGTTTATACCTAGGTGTCACAGGTAGAATGCTTAAGCCTCAGATAGGTTCTGGATCGCTTTTCAAATTTTCGAGCCTTGAACTCTTTCATCGGATTCATTACGCAGATTTTAAAAGATGGAGATGTACTTGCATGATTATAGGCAGAGTATCTCGTATCACTTGTTTGAAGAACCCTGAAAGAAGTTTTTTCTAAGAATTGATCTAAGTTAGATAAGGCTCAACCATTGAATCAGTCATGGTGCTGCCTCATAGGCCATCGTCAATATAGTTAGCTACACGCAAGTTCCCCACATGGTTTGCATGAACTCAGAAAACAAAGACCGAAATTTTGCATAAGTACGCGAAACTCAAGTCCGTCTTGCTCTCGAAACATTGCATTTCAATCAGTATTCCCCACGGAACAGCATATCTTTTGCATAGAAATTTAAGTCAGCCTAATGAACATTCACCGATCATCACTTCCAAAGTTCTTGGGTTTGGGTCGACGACTTTGGAGAGAATCCAATTCCTAGTACTCTTCTCGGGGCATGCAAGGAACCAAAAATGAACCAAAGGTTTTTGCTAGAAATCCCAAATAATAGAAATATAGCCAGTAAAATAAATCTTGGCTCGATAAATTCTGGCAACTCTTAAAAAAATAAAAAAATTGGCGTCGCCTTATTAGTGTCAATAAATTTGCCACTAATGGTATTCAACCATCATTAACCATCACAAAATGGGGGTTAAAGGAACCGGGCTTGATGCGAAATTTGCAGGGCCAAAAAGGATGAAAGAATGTGATTGCAAATAAGGGTTTTTTGTTGGCAGTAAATCAAGCCCGGCCTGCACGTTACAATTAGGGATTAGCCTTTGTATACTAATCAGTGTCCTGGTAGGTCTTGTTGTTCCTAATGGTAAAAGGTTTTGGATTGTATATGTTAAAATGATTACAATAATTATTGCGCTACCACGTAACACGTAGTGGATTCGGAAACATATCGTATGAAGTCTCCGAATATTCCGACGTAGGATCCTTGTTGTTACGAGCCTCCAACACGCTTGATCTTTTTCGCAGGTACGAAAACGGTTACTAGAGTCGAGTTCTTCGTCCACGAACCAAATCTTAGAGTTTGGTGATTGCTCTAGAGAGAGTGCTATAGAGATAGGGTTATTACTTTTTCTTCTGACTTATTGGGATATCTATAGCCTTTATATAGAGATACAATTAGAGACTGGCTTTACCTCAAACACTTAGGAGATAAAAATTATATTTATCTCAAACACTTAAGAGATAAATATTCTCTAAATAACTGTATTTATCCAAACTAACAAATACACATTATCTGTTAGTGGGCGGATAATGGGTCCACTGACCCAATTTATTAACAGCTCCCACTCGCCCACAGACAGGGCAAATAAATCGTACAGTCCCTCTTTATCTCTCGTCCACTCATCTCCTCATACAGGAAATGGAACGTGCGACCTACGAGAAAGGATGTCCAGTTGAGGAGTATTGTATTAAGTTATCACCAAACTAACACAATACATCACTCCCAAAAAATCTCGTATGTATCCCAGATAGTTCAACTACACCAGATTAAACACTCTCAAATCCCTCATAATGAGCAGTGTTAAACCTTTCATATGTTATGTATTCATGACTCATATCGAAACGAAAATCGACAAAGTCGCCCGGGTTATGAATCACACAACATGATGTAATATTGAACTTTCTTTCCAAAGCCCTCATGTCATTCCAATTAGACCCAACCGCTTTCCTAGACATGCCCCGCGAGACCGCATCATCCATGATCCAAGGGTACATGCTAAAGTAGCGACATTGAGTATCCTCTTCATGACATAGTCTAAGGTGAAAAGGGTACCATATAGGATCAAAAATTTTGATCCAAGTGGCTCACACAGTGACGAAGCAGGGATTCATTCGTCACTCCCACTGTCGGTCTGCATTTAGCACATGCAGTATGATTTGCATGCTATAGCGTAACCCGCAAGGGCGTGTCACATAAATGTATAATAAAAATACGCCATACGAATCTAAGTCTAGTCGCTGTACAAGCGCCTAACCTGAGTTTTTCAACTTAGTCACTCTCATAGTGCCTGCCTGAAATCTCACATTCGGCTGTAAACAGGCTACATAGAGTTGTGGAGATACTCTATGATCGACCTACATTTTTTAGGTCTCATCTTAGCTCCAACTAAGGCGACATGTTTGCTTTATAAGCTGTATCATCTTATTCGCCCACTTGGCGCTTAAGACAATTATGTCTCATCTTGCTCGCTATCTTAGCGCCAAGGTGAATTACCCGTGTGAGTGGATCAATTCGAGCCTGGTGACACTCTCAATAAGGATGTATATGTAATCACAAAGATTATCCATTCATTCCATAATAAACTCAAATCAAGGAACGAAAATTTAATGTAATAAATAATATCAAGTACATAAGATGCCATAAACATATCAAAACCTACGTAGTCCCATACTCCTAATGTGAGAAAGGAAAACATCTCTAGCAATAGGCTTGGTCAAAGGATCAGCCACCATTCTGCCAGTAGGTATATGCTTCATGGTCACCTCTCCTTGCGCAACTAAAGTTCTAATGAAGTGATAACGAAGGCCTATGTGTTTGGCCTTCCCATGATATTTGGGGTCCTTTACAAAATCTAGGGCAGCTGTATTGTCACAATGAACAGTGACAGACTCGTCTGCATGAGCTGTAACCCCTAGAGCCTGTAAGAATGACCTCAACCAAACAGCTTCCTAGACTGCTGCTGAACAAGTAACATACTACGACTCCATCGTGGATAGGACAATGCAAGTCTGTTTCTTACTGCACTAAGAGATAGCTTAACCTCCTAGTATGAATGCATAACCTGAAGTGGATCTGCGCTCATCTCTATCACCGCCCCAATCAGCATCGCTGTATCCTCTCAATCTCAAGTCTCCACCATGATAGCACAGGACGAGATCAGCGGTTCCACGTAAGTATCGAAGAATCCTCTTCACCGCATTCCAATGAGCGGGTCCAGGATTACTCTGATAACGACTCACCATTCCAACGGCAAAGCAGATGTCTGGACGCATACACGCCTTGTCCATTGGAGTGTCTATGGGTTTTGAGTTATGCATACGGAATTGTTCAATGACCTTCTTGATATATGTCTCTTGAGACAAACCGAAAAGTCTCTTTGGACGATCACGTATGATTTTAACCCCGAGCACATAATTAGCTTCTCCTATGTCCTTTATCTCAAAAGTTAAGGACAACCACTGCTTAGTGGCGACAATGGAACTCATGTCATTCCCAACTAAAAGAATGTCATCCACATACAAAGAAAGGATCAGAATATTTTTCTTGGATCGTTTTACGTAAACGCAATGGTCTTGTTCAATCATTTCAAAACCTATAGAGGTAATGGCATGATGAAACCTAAAGTATCACTGCCTAGACGATTGTTTGAGACCATATATAGAACGTTTGTGTAACGACCCGGTCCACGGCCCCACTACAGGCAATTGCCTCCCTCAAAAGGGCTAGCCAAGTAGGTACTTATGAGTTCCTTGGCAAGGTCTTATAAGGGTCATCCCAACCTTATACCTTAGCGTCCTCGCTAAGGCTCAATCACACATAGCCCAGAATCTTCCTCTCTAGCCAATGTGGGATATACCGGGCTCACCTTTCGTTGCCCCAACCATCCTCTTGATGTGGGATATACCTGGGCTTGCCTTCGTTTCCCCAACAATCGGCAACCCGACTGGATAGCCCAGCCTGAGTTTTTGAGAGTCGGCTCTGATACCATCTCTGTCACGACCTGAACCCACGGGCAGGCCCGCGAGCTAGGCACGTGACCGGCCGCAGACCCAATGGACTCCAACCGAGGGCTCTGCCAGGCCTTACTACAATCCTGTGACTCCAAATTAATTCTAATTTACGGACCTCAAAAAATTTTCAGATAAAACTTTCATTACATGTCTTTAAAACTTATAAATAAAACTCAAGGAGACCAGAACTCCTTACATCAGTTCAAGCATAACGTAATTTAACATAGACTAAAATGTTCGAATAGTGGGCACTCATTATTCTAGAAGTTCTCTTCGGGCACTACTCCTCCGTGTTTTCATACAGCTCCACTTCCCTTAAGTCGTCACCTGAAAAATAAGGAATGAGCGAAAGCCCAGCAAATACACCAGCCATGTTCCTAAAATAAGTTTGAAATTTCTAAAACATGCCATGGATTTTCTTTCAACAAATCAAACATTTGATTATTGCCGTTCATAAAAACGTCCTTCATATACATATACACATATACATGAAATTTCAGAAGAAAAGATGTTCAAATCTGAGTATAACCATCATTCATTCCATTCACATCAGAAACATATATTTCTTTTCGTAGGTATGCTGCGGTCAGCGTACTAGCCCCCCTGACTAGGGCCCGAAATCCCTTTTTATTATTAAAAGGCCCAAATAGTTTACTTTGAAAATTCTATGTGTTTAAGAAACTTTTTACGGTGTTACCCAACCCGCTACTATAGTCGCCGCTAAAAGTTGTTAAGAAAATACATTGATGTTCAGTAAAATTATTGTTGCTATAAGTCGCTAATTAAAATATTGATGTTAAGTTAAAAGTGTCGTCGCTAACTATAAAAATGTCGCTATAAATCGTTCCAAATAATATGCCAACACTAGGCAAGAATTCATTGCTAAAAGTTTATTCTGGTCCGAACGAGTAATAATAACTCTAAAAGAAACTTTTCGGGCATTACAGTTTGAGTCGGCAAACTTTGCGCTCATGTCCCTTGACTTCAAAACCCTCAGGTTAAGCCATATAAATCTCTTCGTCTAGTTCTCCATTGAGAAACGCAGTCTTAACATCCATATGAAAAAGTTCTAAATCTAGCTGGGCGACAATAGCTAGGATCAGGCGAATTGAAGCAAATCTCACCACTGGAGAGAAAGTGTCTTCATATTCCACACCCCGCAGTTGGGTATAGCCTTTCGCCACAAGACGTGCCTTATACTTGTCAATTGACCCGTCTGCCTTGCGCTTGACTTTTAAAACCCACTTGTTTCCAACAGTCTTGCGCCCTGGCGGAAGGTCAACCAACTCCCAGACCTGATTCTTCTCCATTGAGCTCAATTCATCTTTCATTGCAGCCATCCACTCATTACTAGCAGGTGAAGATAAGGCTTCTTCCATAGAAGTGGGCTCATCTTCATCAGTTGGAGTGCACATAAGAATTTTACCGTCAATCTCAAAACGACGACGTGGAACTCTTCCTCGTGCACCTCTACGCAGTTAAAAATCTTGTTGACCTAATGGTCCTGATGGTGTGCTCCCACTGTCTAGGATGCTCCCACTAGGTTAAAGATCACTTATACTATCTTCAGCGACAGCAGGACGAGGAACTAATCCCCCACCTTCGCTTGGAGATGGTAAAGTGGCTTCAACTTCCTCTAACTCATAGAGGTCAAGATTCTTACTTGCGTCTCCAATGCTAGGAAAATCATTCTCTATGAAATCGACATCACGAGACTCTATTTCAGTCTTTCCACCATTTGGATGTTCACCACACATCACATAGCCTTTAGAGTTTTCAGAATACCTTAAGAAGATATTTTTTTTAGCTCTAGGCCCTAGTTCCCAAACTTATGAGAACTACTGTGAACATAACCTGCTAAGCCCCATGGGCACAAGTTATCCAAATTTGACTTTTGGCCATTCCAAAGCTCATATGGGGTGGACTTGACTGATTGTGAAGGCACTCGATTAAGTATATAGGCTGTAGTCAAAAGAGCATCCCCCCAAAAAGATATTGGGAGGTTTACTTGCGCCATCATAGACCTAATCATGTCTAACAATGTTCAATTCCTTCTTTCCGCAACGCCATTTTGTTGTGGAGTATTATGAATAGTAAGTTGCCTGCGTATCCCTTTTTCCTCACAAAATTTCTTGAAATGATCTGACAAATATTCGCGTCCTCGGTCAGTGCGAAGAGTTTTTAAATTATTCTCTTTCTGATTCTCAACCTCAGCTACAAAGTGTTTGAAACAGTGCAAAGCTTCATAGCGGTGAGATATCAGATACACATAACCATATCGCGTATAATCGTCTATCAGTGTAAGGAAATAAGAGGCGCCATGGCGTGCCTTTACACTCATAGGTCCGCATATGTCAGAGTGAACTAGCTCAAGTGGTTGAGTTGCTCTCACAGCCTTTCCAAAAGGCTTCCTGCATGCTTTACCGGCCAAACAAGCCTCACATATTTGTAGATTGACTCTTGTGAGTGGGTCCAAATGGCCTTCTCTAGCCAAACAAGTCATTCTATCTTGGCCTATGTGGCCCAGTCTTGCATGCCAGGTGGTAGAATCATTCACAATATTATCATTCACAACATAAGAATAAGAGGACTGAGAATCATTTAAATCCAATTGAAAAAGACTATCCATGCGAAAACCATGTCCCAACAAAACATCATCCAAAAAGATGTCCAACTTATTACCCTTAAAAATAAAGGAAAAATCACTGTCCAATAAACCAGTAACTGAAAGAAGATTAAGCCGAACAGTGGGTGCATATCGCACATCCTCAAGAATCAATGTGCGCCCAGTGCGCAACTTAAGCTGGTAAGAACCAACCCCTAGCACCTCTTCGGAGCTATTGTTTCCCATGAAGATATGTTTGCTACCCACTGGAATCCGGTGATAATCTATAAACCCCTCTCGATCACGTGCTACATGTTTTGTTGCACCTGTATCCACAAACCACACAGGTTGGGAATGAGCAACCATCACATATGAGGAAACATATAACTGAGAGAGATTCTGAAAATACCTTCTTCGGCTCAGTGCAATCACGAGCGAAGTGTCCTTTCTGTTGACAGTTGAAGCATTTAACTTTAGACATATCCTTTTTCCCACCACGTTTTCCTCTCTTGCGTTTATTCATTTTTCCTTCCTTTGGCGCAGAAGTGCCAGCCTCGCCTTTCTTACTTTGTCTTCTGCGCTTGCCATTTGCATTGCGCTATCCCTCTTGGGCGACATAAGCAAGGGTCTTGTCAGCATCTCGAGTCTCGTCCTCAAGGATGACATACTGTGAAACATCAGAAAAGTTCTTGATGTTTTCACTGTGGGTCAATATCTGTTTCATATTGGCCCATAAGGCAGGAAGGGACCTTATGACAGCTCTGACTTGCTGCTCATCTGTGAACACATGGCCAGCATCCCTCAGCTTACCAATCATATTGGACATCATCCTTAGATGCTCACTCATGGTATGTTTAGGGTCTTTTGTGTACTCCTCAAACTTAATCACAAGGTTACGAAGCCGCGTAGTTGAGGTTCCACCAAAAGAGAACTTGAGCTGCTCCCATAAAGCTTTGCAAGTTGGAAGTTCATCATACTGCCCGATTAGATCATTTTGCAAGCTGCTCAACAAGGTGTAGCGCGCACTACGATCTTTCTGATTCCATTTCTGGTAGGCAGTGTGGTCTATTAGGGGTTGCGCCTCAGTTGGCGCGACCATCTCCTTGGTCAAGTGCTCCTCGAGCTCTTGTTCGTTCAGCATGAATTTCATCTTTTTGTGCCAAACGTCATAATTATCTCCGTTAAGTTTCTCACCCTTAACGAGATCAGCTATGACATTCTTGGTGGCCATTATATTCACTACATTAGATTGCGCAAGGAAAAAATATTAATTATACATCCTTCTTATTTATTTTAAAAAATTCAAATGAAAAACATAATCCTTCCTCACATCATGAAGTCGAAAATCTGCTAAACTCGTAATCATCTCCTATGTATGTGAGTTGGGAAAAATATTTTTCAAGTAATTTTTCGCAATAAATTTCATCATCATATAAGCAACAATATAATAAATCATCTACATGATAATTTAGAACAATATAAAATTGTACCATGCAATAAAGTGTGCAAGGACTCCATTGAGCCCTATTGGCATTCTAATAACTTATGCTAAGAAAATTCTGACTTGAATAATGTGCGTGCGAAATTACATCCCCGTACAAGGCTTTCTGGAAATATACAGGGAAATAGTAGAATACAATATCTTTGAGAATCCTACTACAAACTACTCCAATAAAATAAATTGAGATGCCGCACAGCACATTATTCTTAAAAGAATTTTCTTAAAATAAGAGTAAACACATAAACATAAGTTTCTTTAGAATGCCAATATAGTATCCATCCATTTAACCTAAAACCAGCATGCTCAAATAACAAGTTAAAGGGTAATTTAAATGAATGAATAGGTCACATTCTCCTTCCAAGGAAAACGGGCGTAAAGTCCTTGAAAATTGAGTTTAAAGAGGTGTAGGCTTGCCAAAAGCCCAACAAATATATATATATTTAAACCATAACGCTAATCAAGGCAAATAAATAAAACATAATTCATCTATGTCATATAACTGTCCATAATATTTATTTCTGCTCACAAAGTGCAAAAATTAATATTTGCGCATTATTCGTATTTTTTTGGAACACATAAGTACCATAAAAAAAATATTTCTAAATGGCCCAAAAATAAGAGATAAATTCTTAAAATTGGTAAACAATAAATTTATCCCTAATATACCCTCTGGAATTAAAGAAAAATTCTGAGTGCATCAAAACAAATTTTTAAAGCTAATTTCTCTAGAAAAAATTATTTAAAAATTAAACATAACATACACAGAGGGTATTGAGGTAAATTTAACACCACAGAAAAAATTACAGAAGCCAAGAAAGAGCTCCACGCGCCGATGGTGGGTCAAAAAACTGTCGAAAAATACCTCACACGCCTCCACGCGCCGCCGTGCGCGTGGGGCAGCCACTGGATTCTTGAAGCAGGCGCGTGTGAAGCACGCGCGCGTGGAACGCGTGGGGATCTGTCCGCCTTCTTTCTGGCGCGTGGGCAGGCGTGGACGCGTGGCTTGGCCCGCGCATGCATTTCTCAGCTCCTTCGCGCGTGGCGCGCGTGATAATCGCTCAGCTTGACGCGTGGTGCGCGTGGATTACTGTTCATCTTCTTCTTTAAAAAACCCTAATTTTTCAGCCGCCGCGATGTCAACTTCCGAAGGCCATATCTCTCTCGTTTTTAAGCCAAATAATGTATATGATATATCGTTGGAAAGCTTATGCGACATAGATTAATTATGTACCATCGGATCATGATAAAAACTAAATATCGTACTCCAAATTTGAGTCCTGAAACTCGAAAAAATCACAGTTTTCTTAAAAAATAAAATTGTGATTTCTCACAAACCATGCATCAAAAAATCACAAAATTTTACGGAGTTCATCCTCAACCATAGGAGAACAAAACTATATAATTATTTTTCATAAAACATGCTCAATAAATTTTGAATTTTTGTAATGGGTCTCAATCATGTATTTGGAAAAAATTGCAACATGCACATAATTTATTCTAGCATGTTAAAGGCGAATCAACAAGTAATCATGCTCTGATACCAATGTTGAAACGATTATAATAATTATTGCTCTACCACGTAACACGTAGTGGGTTCGAAAACATAGCGTATGAAGTCTCCGAATATTCCGACGTAGGATCCCTGTTGTTACGAGCCTCCAACACGCTTGATCTTTTTCGTAGGTACGAAAACGGCTACTAGAGTCGAGTTCTTCGTCCACGAACCAAATCCTAGAGCTTGGTGATTACTCTAGAGAGAGTGCTATAGAGAGAGAGTTATTACTTTTGCTTCTGACTTATTGGGATATCTCTGGCGGATACAATTAGAGACTGGCTTTACCTCAATTTATCTCAAAATATTCTCTAAATAGCTGTTTTTATCCAAACTAACAAATACACATGTGTGCGGGTAATGGATCCACTGACCCAATTTATTAACGGTGTAGAACTATAAATAGGTGACTTGGTAGCAAGAGATGGTCAGAGAGATCGAAGGATCGTGACCTTGTACAGCCGCGATTCTGTGGTCTTGCACTTTGATACGGAGGGCGCCATGGACAGGATCTCTCAGTTACCAGAACCCATCATGCACCACATACTTTCGTTCCTCTCTGGGAAGGAAGCAGCACAAACCAGTGCCTTGTCCAAGACATGGTTGAGTGCGTGGTCTACCAACCCTGTTCTTGATCTTGATCAAACCTACTTCGAAGAAAATCCCAATACTGAAGAAAGAAGACAAAAGTTCATGAAATTTTTACGCGACACTATGATCAGATATCGCGAGCAGAAGCCGATGATAAAGAGGCTTGTTCTTCGTGTGAATTTTGTTGATAGCAATCTGGTTTCTCTTGCCGACGAGTGGATAAGCTTGGCTCTCGAAAACCATGTTGAAGAACTCTTGCCACAAGCAATATTTAAGGCGTCACGGTTGACTGAATTGAGGCTAAGAGAATGCAAGCTGGAGTGTATAGGTGGCAGTGGCGCAATAAAGTGCCATACCCTCAGGATTTTACGTCTCCTCAATGTCAATACAGATAAACGGGCAATCGAGAGTCTAATATCCAGCTGCCCTCTTATTCAGGAACTCTGCATCAAATACTGTGAGGGGTGGGAAAACATCCAAATTGGTAACCTTCATGACCTCAAAATACTTGAGGTTTCCACATACGATGACCAGATTTTTTTACGTCAGTGCACCGAGCCTCGAATCCTTCAAATACCAGGCAAGTAAAACCGCTTTATGCACGCCTGAGTTGAGTAGCATCCGAACATCTCATAATCTCAAAGAATTAGTTTTGAATTATGTAACCATCAAGGACTCGTTTTTTGAAGATCTTATCCTTGAGTTCCCCTTTCTCGAGGTGTTGAGCCTGTTGTTTTGTGAAGGATTGAAAAGGATCCACGTTTCAAGTCGCACACTAAACCACGTTACAGTTTCCTCCTTTGAATGGCTAACAGAGGTAGCGTTAGCAGAGGCAAAGTTTGATGCTCCCAATTTGCTATCAATCTCTTATAGTGACAATCACATCAGATCCTTATCATTTACATATGATCAAGGTCAATGGGTTGCCGATATTAGTATTATTTGCGACGACAGAGTTATGGGCTCGTGTTTTCCGAATTTGGGGGCTTTTCTGACAAAGTTGAACCTATTCGAGCTTTGGCCGAGTATCATGTCCAAAAGTAACAGGTTTGTTGCTCCAGACTTGGAAGCGATTCCGCCTCCGCGACATCAAGTTCGAAACTTGGAGCTTAGGGTCTATACAAGTAGGTATGAGTTTGTGGATGCCATGTTATTGTGGTGTTTTCCAGGGACTTTTAACTTTTAATTTGAAGTATTGCTCCCAAAGGGAATTCGTAAAGTTCCTCTATGACGAGCTAATGGAGAGAGGGAAACGTGGATGCTGCGTCTCTCGTCCAGTCAAGTGCTGGCGGCATTACTTAAAAGGCGTGAGCATGGAGAGCTTCAAAGAGACTGAAGGCGTGTGGCGACCTCTTCACCTAAAACTTTCATCAGATGCCGACAACAATCTGTATGCATACACGAGCGTTCGACTTAGACTAGTGTGGTGAGTTTATTCATTTGGGTATGTACCAACAGAGGATCACAGTAGCATCATTACCGAGTAGTTAATGAACTGATATTACAGGAAATACATTATACCTAAGATTTGATTTCGTCAAAGAGAGATTGTTTTTTTTTTCTATTTGACACCATGGAATGAAATCTAGGGTCTCTTTGAATGTAGAGAGCAACCTCAAAGTATGAGACTTTTATTAATCTGGAGGTCCTATTTGCCAATTCTTTAGAAGATGATGCTTAATTAAACATATTTCCTATAACTTACAGTAGGCATGCTCTATGTATCTCCTGTGTTTAATTTGGTGGCCTTGGAGTATTTGAGCAAGTACTATACTATCGAGTATTAAGGTTGTTAAGTCCTGGTTGTTTGCTTCAAAAAGAGCTATCTGGTTGGTGCTAATCGCGGCAATGCAATCCTTTGACTACCTTGTAGACATCCATTCTTGAATTTCTTTCAAGGTGTTATATTCTGATCAAAGCTAGCAGCAGCTAAAACCTGCTTGGAACTCTCTGCATCTCAGATGAACTCCTAGCTAGCTAGCTGGTTTACTCATGCTCATGTTAGGTGGACTTGTCTCTTCCTGCTTTTATGTAGTTGGTGTATTCCTCCCAAATCCAGAGTTGCACAAGAATGCTTTATGGAATATGTTGCAAGGCTTAATCTCACTGTAAAACATGAGCTTGGCTAAAATCTGCAACTGAGACCCCCGCGCTTACAATCAAGCACACAAAACCCAAAGGTTTGCCAACTATTGCAGCAGAAGGATTTTACTAACGGAAGTTATGATTGCGTTAGTTTTTTTAGGGTTTTTCCATCTTTTAGGACTTGTGTGAGACTCATAGACTTGTGTTAGACTCGTAGACTTGTGTGAGACTCCAGTTCCTCCTAAACCTCAAGTTAAGGAGTTGAATTTAAGCATCATATGATTCATTGCCATCAACACATCCAGCTCTTTTGGATGGCCTGTTTTGGAGTTGTAGTCCTGAGATCCTATCTTTACATTTGTAGACCGATTCCGACAATGAACTTCTTCTGACGTACCTCAAGGAGGCTTTGATGGGGACAGTATACTGGAACTGCTGCAAACTTCTTCTGACGTACCTCAAAGGAGGCCTTGATGGGGACAGTATACTGGAACTGCTGCAGCTCTCATCAGATGCGTTGGCGGCGTTACTTGAAAGAGGTGAAAATTGAGATAGTCAAAGAGATTCACAAGATCGGTCTAGGAGATGGCTCATAGTCTCTTGACGAAGAAGATAACAAAGTTGCAGGACACTGCTGCTGCTGCCTTCGTCCCAAACATACGACTGTTCAGCATTATTCTGGGTTCTTTGTTCCCGCGAATATGCTTCTGTTTAATTAGATTTTTCCAGACTATTTATGTTATTAATCTGAACCTGAAAATTCGGTCTCCGGATTTTCTCCATTTTGTAGGCTAAATGATTTTACCAGCCTCCGCCTGAACTATAGTTTGCTGGTGGCACATGAACACAAAACACTGACTGACATGAAATAAATAGTCAATTACACTGGCAATGTCAAAACCATGAGATTGACCCTTCGCGTGCTTACCAGTGGTTGGCTGAATTAACGATCCATACCGTACGTTCAGGCGTTCCATGTAATTTAATCTACAAGCTTCGTACTGATTTCAACTTCGTAGGCAAATAAAGGAAGATGTTCCAATAAGGGGTGCTATCAATGTGGTACCAGAATGCTTTAAATCTTTACATGGATATTGTCTGCATTAGGGAGGGAGGGAGGGAGGGAGGGAGAGAGAGGGAGAGAGAGAGAGAGAGAGAGAGAGAGAGAGAGAGAGAGAGAGAGAGAGAGAGAGAGAGAGACTCAATGTGTGTTTGTTCATAAAGACTGAGCAGGATCCATGCCATCTCAGTATACAATGGATTTGAGCAAGGACAGACTTCCAATAAATTTACAACTATTTTTTACCCTCGCATAAGATGAAAGATCACTCCTGCTGATTATCCTATATCTATGTTTAGTTTAGCCCCTGAGTATGTACAATGACATCTCTTCTAAGACATGATCTCCAGAGCCTCTCTTGTTTGTCCAAGTATATTGAATACTGTCGCTGCAATATGTGATGGTGTAAGACCGGCATGAGCCAATTGGTCAGCTGGTGATCCATGGTCGATGTACAAATCAGGAAGAACCAGTGGTCTCCACTGCAGAAAAGTTTCAAGAATACCAAGTAAGTGAAAAGGATCACGGATGATCAAATTCTTAAGTCTACCATTTCCAAGCTCTCATAGACAGAACCTTCAATCTAACTTTAAAGGAACATTCAATGAATTTTAAGTGAATTCAAGCTGTACGCTACAAGCTAAAAGTTCATACTGTAGCTCAGATGAATACCTTGATATTACCATCTAAAAGCCCATCTAGGGCCATGAACTGGGCAACATGCGATCCAAAACCTCCAATTGATCCTTCTTCAACTGTAATCAGGACATCATGGGATTTTACCAGGCTGCGAATAAGAGCGTGATCCAATGGTTTGCAAAACCGTGCATCTGCAACTGTCAAACGTAAGCCATGGGGTACTACTAAAGCAGCTGCAGCCAAACAGCTCTGAACTGCTGCTCCATAGCCTAAGAGTGCTACTCTTTCTCCTTCAATCAGTATTCTGCCTTTTCCTACCTGTTGCCCAAAATGAAAAAAGCGTAAAGGAAAACAGTTGAAGCATGAAATGAATATTGTTTTCCTTCTCTTTGTGAAACAGCAAGTGGAGGTAGGTGTCAACTAGTTTAGCTAGTAAAGTCTCTCGGCATTGTAGCTAGAGAAATGTGAATGTTATACCAAGCGAGTGCCTATATCTGATGGGGGCTAAGGATGGGAAAGCTACCCCCATGTGTAGCCAATGTTGCCAAGGGACCTTTGATGGACCAACAAGAAGAATAAAATTGGCGAGTGGAGACTTGGGTTGATATATATACCTCAAGGGGAATGCCTTTGTTCCCTGGAGGCAGCCGTACACCCACCCCATTTCCTCTTGGGTACCGGAAACAACTAGGCCTGTCATCTATGGCAGCGGCTGTTGCAACCATGTGAAAGAGCTCAGCCTCATCGGAAGGGGCCATCACTACCATATTTGGTAGGCATGCCATAAATGTGACGTCAAAAGCTCCACAATGTGTAGGACCATCAGCTCCAACAAGCCCAGCCCTATCCATTGCAAATCTCACTGGCAGCTTTTGCAAGTCAACATCATGCACGACCTGTATACAAACCAAGCCCAATTCATTAACTGGATTCCTTGTACAATACTTAGGGGACAAAACATACAGTTTCCAGTGGTTTCGCCAAGTTGTGCTGTGGTACAACATGCCCATGTATAAACACCATAAAAAACCCTGGTTTTCAATCTAATAGGGAGTCAGAGTGCAACTGAACCAAACCACAAGGAGTGATAGTCTATTTACGCAAATAAAATTCAAATTAATGATTATCTGAAACATGGTGATGAAAAGTAGGAGGAGAAAACGTTGGCTCGCCTGATCATAAGCCCTCTGCAAGAAAGACGAGTAGATTGTACAGAAAGGTTTAATGCCTTCACAGGCCAATCCTGCAGCAAAAGTAACAGCATGTTGTTCTGCTATCCCAACATCAAAGCACCGTGTCGGAAAACGGCGAAGGAAAAGATTCAAGCCCGTTCCACCACCCATTGCAGCATGGATTGCTACTACATCTTTATCTGCCTCGGCTTCTGCAATTAATGCCTCTGCAAAATAGGTTGTGTAAGACTGGGTCGTAGCACTGGCTTTGAATTGCTTTCCAGTTGCTGGGTCAAACTTCGTCACTCCTGCAAAATGAATATGAAGATAAAGCACAAATACTTTATCTAGATTCCTAAATAGATACAATTAGGACAGCATGTGCAGTTGAAAAGTAAGAGGCAGCAGTACGATTATTCCACTGCAATCGTGAACGTAAGGCTGCATGCATCAACCCTTCCCAGGCCCCACAATGGCAGGAGCTTCATGCAGTGGACTGCTGTCTAAGTGCGGTAGTAAACCGTAAGTGATCAGATACTTAGCATTTGATTTAACTATACTTCATCGTAAAAGGTTTTGTCATATACTTGAGTTTGCTAAAAGCATGACAGATCCGATTGATTAGTACTTTTAAAGAACCATTTACATATAAGCGCGAAGTTTTTATAAGCGGCTCTAAGTTCGTAAAGTTGCAACAGTGACTTTACCATGGTACTTGTCCGGCGCTTTCTCGGCATAGGGGTATCCTCGACCTTTCTCGGTGACGACATGGATTAGGACTGGACCTGTTGTTTTAGTACTCTTGACCTCTTTCAAAATGGCAACAAGATCATCTATGCTGTGTCCATCAACAGGGCCAATGTAATAGAGCCCAAGTTCTTCAAATAAAGTTGATCCAGAACCACTGATCAATCCACGGGCATACTCATCAACCTTTGCAGCAAGTTCATGCATAGGACCACCAATCTGTTTGGTAACTCCCTGCAACACCACCACAAAGAAAACGACTTTAGTCGCACAGTCATGGGTGTTCTTATTAGTTAGGTCTTAGTAAAATTGTAACAAACCTTAGCAACTTCTCTTAATTCTCTGAGAGGCCTGTTTGACTGCAACCTGCTAAGAGCACTGCTCAAAGCTCCAACAGGTGGTATGGGCCCATCTAGATTAGCTGTGGGTAGAGACACCTGCTCATTATCATTTAGGATAACAATCATGTCCGAGTCGAGGTACCCAGCATTGTTCATGGCTTCGTAAGCTTGACCAGCAGTCATGGCGCCGTCTCCTATGATAGCAATGACATTGTTTTTTCCTCCCTTTAGATCCCTTCCCACAGCCATCCCTATACCGAAAAAGTTCTTCTCAGCATATAATAGAGGATTTAACGCACTTAATTTGGATCAAAAACAGAGCTGAAGATAAGGTCAGGATCATATTGACTAGTGGTTTCATACCATTGATGGATGACAAGAATACCATCTACGAAGTTCAAAATTCACGTGCATGTTTAAAGAACCTTTAACATACTGAGTGACATGGGAAAATCATGAGAATAGAGAGACAATTATGATCGGAAAATAGAGGGAAGGAGGGTGTGTTGAATGGCTATTGACTATGCCCTTAGCCCCTTACAGAGAAGCTCCAACATCTTAGCGGAAGCAAGTAAGCAAGTACTACCAGGTTTTAGCATTATATCCCTTATAACTGGAGTTGACAAAGTACTACCAACTTGACAAGAACACAGTTTTGGAGCCTAAAAGCAGTCAACTTTGAGGATAAAGGACATATGAAATGGGAACGGCCATACTTTCTCCCTCGCAAGAGTTCAAAGTCCATTATCGACCAGGTAACATTTTTTCTATATCAATCTACTGCTAGTGGACGACATTGAGAACATCTACTCCTCTAAAGGTTTTTTCTAGAATAATCAAGTTTGAATCAACATCTAATTTCTGTTGTAGTACTTCGTTGGAGAAGAATTGAAGATTACCCAAGCCTGCTGAGATAGTTGTAGAGCTGTGACCAGTGCCAAAGCAGTCATACTCACTCTCTGAACGCTTAGTGAAACCTGCAAGCCCATTTGTCTGTCTCATAGTATGCATCTTGTCTCTTCGTCCCGTCAAAATTTTGTGTGGGTAAGACTGCCCAATTTATGATTAGAAAAATTAGAGAACTCCTGCTCAAACAACTCTTCAAGCTTTAACTAAATCATTAGGGTGGATGGAAAATGAAATTGTAACCTGATGGCCAACATCCCAAAGTATCTTATCTTGAGGAGCATTAAAGACATAATGGAGAGCCACAGTGAGCTCGACAACCCCAAGGCTAGAACCCAGGTGACCCCCAGTCTTCGAAACATTGAAAATGACATCAGAGCGAAGCTCATCCGCGAGTTGTTGCAGTTCCTGAACCAATATTATTATCAAATCTCCTCAATGATAGATTAATTAAATTTATCTGTAAGTCCGTTTATTCCAAAGTCATAGTCCCCTCAACTCTTTAGTGAACTCCAAGGTTATAATCTAGAACGCAAAGAGAGTGATCTTCCTGGGGATTAGGTGAAGTAGTAAAAGGGACCTAAATTTTGGAACAGATGGAGTATATGGCATGCTATTGCCAGAGAAGTAATTAAGTATTTGCTTTTGCAAAATTTAATATTTACTGCAGTAGATACTTCCTAGATATATAATGATACATATGATTTCATAGTTTTTATAGGAAATATACCTTAATAGAGAGATTTTTCATGTGAATTGGATAGTTAATCGTGTCCAGAAGAGGAGTCGGTGGTCTCTGAGAGTGATACTCTCCCCTCTCTGACAGTGATGCCAAAACCCCACATGATCTTTTCTTGACCTGTTAACCAAATCAGCACGAAAACAACCATTTACTGTAAGGATTCCTTAAGATTCTTGCAGATTCCTGGCCTAATTGACAGGCAGTTGAAGATTAATTCAAATCTGAACCAATAAATATATACGGACAACACATGCAGAGAATACATACATACCAGAATATTAACAAAGATTCTACTTCTAAATCAATAACAGTCGTGCAAAATATGTTTGAGAAACTGCAATAATAGGAATTTGAAAACTAAACAAAACCCAATTCCTTTCAAGCTGAAGCAAGATGGAAACTCCACTTAAAAGGGTTTTCTCTCTGCTAATTTGTGCCAAATACAGAGTTAGCCCAAACCTGATTGAGATTGTTTTGAGCTTGGTGTTGCAGATCTGTTCCAAAGAACAAATAGGAAGACAGAGGACTCTGTTTCTGAAGAACTGAAGCCACCGACCCATTCAACTGTCCAGGGAACGTAAATGTACAGAGAGCCATCACACACATATGTACAAATAACTTCAGTGACCAAAAGCTCAAGAACCCAGCAACATAAACCAAGTTCAGCTAGCTAGCTTAGACACAGAAGGGTGCTATGTGTGAGTTGGGCAAATGCTGGTGATAGTGCAAAATACTGCTGCCTTTGGACTCTGTAATGTGAATCCAAGGGGACAAGGAGTGATGGATAATGGTGCGAGTGACTTCTCTAGAGAAGCTTGCTGTGCATTTGTACCAATTTTATTTATACTATGTCATGAACCAGTGATGAAGAAAGAAAGTGGTGGGCTGCCTTCCCATTGATCCACGTCAACAGAAATCACATATGGATAGCAAAGTTGTGATAATGTGACCTTTTTGCAATGGACTTTGTGAAGAGATGGCGTCGCTTCAAGTTTCTAGTGCTTTGACCACCCCTTCTCTCTCATTGGGTGATTCGTACATCAATCTATGTCAATGATTGTTTAAGTGTTGGAAAGGTATTAATGTGGGGAGTAATCTTGGTAAGTTATTGACTTATGGTGTTTGTTTTTTTTTAATTATCTATTTAAGTGTTGTTCCCGTCTCAGAATCAAATTCGTAAGAATCTTACTTTCAAAAATGGCGCAATTCTGAATCGATGCGTGAGTAAGTGTTGCGAGATAACTTCGAGGAATAAATTTATTTAGTAAAGTCACTGACTTTTCGGAACAAACTTATTCGAGATTACTTCAAGAAGAAACAAATAGTTGATATAAAATGAGATGGTTAACATTTTACCAGTGCCATACGCTAAATTTGCCTCCTTTTTAAGCATTTAACCCCCAAGCTTGGAATGATCGGTACTTTGACTGAATTTTTTTTAAGCGTTTCCATTTCATTCTTAATTAGTTGACGTAGCGGAAGCAATCAGGATAGAAAATTTTCTATCGAACGGATATATATATATATATATATATATATATATATACCAACGCACACAGCGATTGTTGCATTAAACACACAGTTTAATGACTTCAAAAGAAGAGCACACAGCTCTTTGAGAAAATAAACTCTCCAATATATTAATAGAAATCAGAAGTTGGATGCCAATTACATTTGCAAGGCTCTATTTATAAAGCAAAGTAAAGAACATGAGGTTCCTCTCATCAATGCCCTTGATTGTCTCCTACTATTATACATGTGAAAACATGTGTGGCTATTCTAAAGGACCTTAATTACCTCTTCTCATTCATGACCTCTTAAGCATGTGAAAACACGTGTGGCTATTTCAAAGGACCTTAATTACCTCTTCTCATTCATGACCTCTTAAGCATGTGAAAAACATGCTAGAGGATCAACTTGATTGCACTGCATCATTCCCTCCCTCTTGGGAAAAACTCGACCTCGAGTTTTCGCCTGGATATAAAGGATCATCTGGATGAAATGGGTAGAGATCGGTGACATTGAAAGTTGGAGAAATTTCCAAATAGTCAGGTAGTGCGACCACATAGGCGTTATCATTGACCCTCCTTAGAATTCTACATGGTCCCACTTTCTTCCTGCTGAGCTTGTTATATGTGCCTATTGGGAATCTCTCCTTCCTGAGATGTACCATAACCAAGTCTCCCTCTGCGAATACTTTTTCCCGTCGATGCTTGTCCCTGTCAACCTTGTACTTCGCATTAGATTCTTCGAGATTTTGTCGCACCTCTGCCTGGATAGTTTCAATGGTCTCCGCTAGACGTTCTGGGTAATACTATGCCCGGGAAGCTTAGGCACTTGGACCATATCGAGCACATGTCGGGGGGTCGTTGATAGACAACCTGAAACGACGACTTTCCCGTGGACCTGTTTACCATATTGTTGTATGCAAACTCTGCCTGTGATAAAAACTGATCCCACTGTTTAGGCTTGTCTCCACACAAACACCTAATCATATTTCCCAAGGTTTTGTTCACCACCTCAGTTTGTCCATCTGTTTGAGAGTGAAATGACGTGCTGAAGTTCAAGGTAGTTTGGAACATCCTCCATAAAGTTCTCTAGAAATGGCTAAGGAACTTCGTGTCGCGATTCGAAGTAATGCTTGCGGGGACTCCATGCAACCTCACCACGTCGCAAAAAAATAACACTGCAACTTGGGTCGCATCATTAGTCTTCTTACATGGGATAAAATGAGCCATCTTCTGAAATCTGTCCACCACCACAAAAACAGAATCATTTCCTCGTTGAGTACGCGGTAATCCGAGGATAAAATCCATGCTTAGATCTTCCCATGGTCCGGCAGGTACCGGTAGTGGCGTATATAAACCCGTATTCTGAGATCGGCCCTTTGTTGTTTGGCAAACCATACACCGATCTACTATTCTCGCGGTATCCCTCTTTAAATTCGGCCAGAAATACCTCTCTTCCACCAAGGCAATAGTCTTGTCGCGTCCTAAATGTCCACCCAAGCCTCCTCCATGTAACTCATGGATTAGACGTTCTCGCAATGAAGTCTGCAGAATGCATAACCTGTGATTATAGAATAGGTACCCGTCTTGGATGACAAAAGGGGCCTTACATTGCTTCACCACACATTCTGACCAAATAGATTGAAAATCTTCATCCTCAGCATATAATTTGCGTAGGTGCTCAAATCCAGTCACTTCTGTGTGCATAACTGTAAGTAAGTCTGCTCGTCGGCTCAATGCGTCGGCGACCTTATTCTCTTCACCTGCCTTGTGCCTTATGACAAAAGTGAACCTCTGCAGGTAAGCTGACCATCTCGCGTGCATGCGACTAATCTTGCACTGCGAATTGAAATACTTCAAGGCTTCATGATCGGTATACAATATAAATTCTCGCTGAAATAAATATTGTTCCCAATACCGAACAGCTCGAAATACAGCATAGAACTTGAGCTCATAAGTTGACCATTTTCTTCTTTCATCGCTTAGCTTTTTGCTGAAGAAAGCAACCGGCTTCTTATCTTGAGACAATACTGCTCCAATCCCTATTCCAGATGCGTCACATTCAAGAGCAAAGACTTTGTCAAAGTTAGGTAAAACTAACAACGGTGCGTTAGTCAACCTCTCCTTGATGGTAGCAAAACTATTGTCGGCATGTTCTCCCCATAAGAACTTTCTTTTCTTCAAACATTCTGTGATTGGGGCCATGATAGTACTGAAATCACGGATAAACCTCCTGTAGAAAGTTGCGAGCCCGTGAAAACTCCTAACTTCACTGACATTTCTCGGTGTAGGCCATTTTCGGATGGCTATAACCTTCCCTTCGTCGACTCGGATTCCTTGTGCGGTTATAATAAACCCCAAAAACATCAACTTGTCTGCGAGAAAAGTGCACTTCTTCAAATGTATGTACAATTTATTCTCCGCTAATGCTGAGAATACTTCTTGTAGTTGTGAAACATGTTCCTCTTTATTTTTGCTATAGATCAGGATATCGTTGAAGTAGACGACAACAAACTTCCCAATAAATGGCTTCAATACCTGATTCATCAGTCGAGAGAACGTGCTCGGTGCATTCGACAATCCAAATGGCATGACTAGCCATTCATACAGTCTGTCCTTAGTTTTGAATGTCGTCTTCCATTCGTCTCCAGCCCGAATTCGTATCTGGTGATAGCCACTCCTGAGATCAATTTTTGAAAATACTTTAGATCCTTCCAACATGTCTAGCATGTCGTCAAATCATGGGATAGGAAACCTGCAGGCCACCATGATCTTGTTGATTGCTCGGCTATCAACGCACATTCGCCATGACCCGTCCTTCTTTGGTACTAATAGTGCAGGCACGGCACAAGGACTGATATTGTGGCCGATCAACCCCTTGCTCAAAAGATCCTCAATTTGCTCTTGTAATATTGCATTCTCCTTTGGACTCATTCTGTAATGAGGTAAGTTAGGCAAGCTTGCTCCGGGCACCAAATCAATTTGACGTTGAATCTCTCTCATCGGTGGCAAGGCTGCAGGCAATTCTTCGGGTATGATCTCGCAAAATTCTTCCAGTAATGGCTTCAGTTCTTTTGGGGTCATCGTCGTTGATTCCCTTTGATTTCATCATTCACAACCACTGCATAGACCACTGGTTCATGTTTCATCTCTTCTAAAAACTCCCTTTTCTCGAGCACTACTAGAGTATTACCCCTTGTAGGAATGGATCGTGGTTTTTCCTCGGGCTTCAAAGGTGCCAACACAATTCTCATTCCATTTTTACAAAAAGAATAAGTGTTTTCCCACCCTTTATGGACTGCATCCATGTCGAACTGCCATGGTCTTCCTAGTAGAAGATGACAGGCATCCATCTCTACCACGTCGCATAAAACTTCATCTTTGTACTTTCCAATAGTGAAAGATACACGACACCTCTCGGTTACTCGTATTTCTCATGCAGCTCGAATCCAACCAATTTTGTAAGGAGTTGGATGCTTCTCAATAGGGAGCTTAAATCGATCTATGACCTGTCGCGAGATAATGTTTTCACTGCTCCCACTGTCTATGATCACCTCGAAAATTTTCTGATGAATGTAGCATCGTGTTCTAAACAGGTTATGTCTCTGTGGATCCTCTTCTATTTTAGGGGCCAACATTAGCCTCCTAACAACAAAGAGTGGCTCTATTTCTTCACTTTCCTCCCCATTACGTACTGCATAACACACTTCATCAGCCTCTTCATCTTCAGTCATCCCTTCTAGCTCGACTTCTCATGTCGCTAGATTGACCTTGCCCCTATCCATTGCAGCTCAGCATAGATCAGATCAATGCCCCTGCTCACCGTATTTGTAACATTTTCCAGTGAAAGGCCTCGCGTATGGATTATTTCGAGTCGCGGTTGGGTTGGTAATGGGCTGATTTGTCTGAGGAAATCGTGTCGCTGGTTGGCTTTTGACCACTGGTTGGTTTTTGGTCACAGGTTGGTTGTTCGAGGAGGTTTCAGTTAAAGGCTTATTTCGAGGGCTTGCGGCAATAGAGTTATTACCTCGCAAATAGGCGGGTAATCTGGTTAGTTGGTTCTCGACTTTTATGGCAAGGTTGTAGGCTTCATCTAGTGTGTATATAGGTCAAAGTGACAGCTTTTCTTGGATTGCAGATCGCAATCCACTAACGTACCTCATGACCTGTTGCGGCTCGGTCTCCGAAAGATTGTTTCACGAGGACAATCTGTGAAACTCCGTCGTGTACTCTTCTACCGACCTGAATCCTTGCTTGCAATTTTGGTACAAGCCAAATAAAATCTGCTCGTGGTTTGGCGGCAAGAATCTACTCCGCAGTTCTCGTTTCATCCGATTCCAATCTTGAATAGGCAATTTCCCTTGCCTCTCGCGATTATTCTGTAGGTTTTTCCACCAGGCTTGTGCTCCTCCCTTGAGTTCGTAAGCAACCAAAATGACTCTTTTCTCCATAGGAATCTCATGGAATTCAAAGAAATTGTCTAGCTCGGCACTCCAATCTAAGAAGTCTTCCACATTCATAGAGCCGTAGAAACTTGGCACATCCTTGGCTCGTTGTTTGTAATCATATTCTCCAGGGTCTCGCCTCTGTTGTCGCAGAGGTCGCTCTTCTCGTTCCACATCAGAATCATCTCTCTCTGGACCATGCTGAACGGGAGGTTGGCGGTGCTGGTTTCTTCTCGGCTGTTCGTCGTAATGAAAGCCACCGCGAGCATAAGCGCGAGGTGTTTCTTGGTTACGACGGGGGTTCCCATCTTGTCGGACGTTCATCGCAGCCACCTCCCTTCTCAGTTCTGCCAAAGTCTGTGAGACCTCGTGCATAGAACCTTCAAGAGTGTCTATTCGCTAAGTGAGCGCGACATGGGGATTGAGACTACTATCTGCTCCATCTGAGGCCATCTCCATAGGATACACAATCCTCGCTCTGATACCAACTGACGTAGCGGAAGCAATCAGGATAGAAAATTTTCTATCAAACGGATATATAAACCAACGCACACAGCGATGGTTGCACTAAACACACAGTTTAATGACTTCAAAAGAAGAGCACACAGCACTTTGAGAAATAAACTCTCCAATATATTAATAGAAATCAGAAGTTGGATGCCAATTACATTTGCAAGGCTCTATTTATAGAGCAAAGTAAAGAACATGAGGTTCCTCTCATCAATGCCCTTGATTGTCTCCTACTATTATACATGTGAAAACATGTGTGGCTATTTTAAAGGACCTTAATTACCTCTTCTCATTCATGACCTCTTAAGCATGTGAAAACACGTGTGGCTATTTTAAAGGACCTTAATTACCTCTTCTCATTCATGACCTCTTAAGCATGTGAAAACACGTGTGGCTATTTCAAAGGACCTTAATTACCTCTTCTCATTCATGACCTCTTAAGCATGTGAAAACACGTGTGGCTATTTCAAAGGACCTTAATTACCTCTTCTCATTCATGACCTCTTAAGCATGTGAAAAACATGTTAGAGGATCAACTTGATTGCACTGCATCATTAGTAATATCTTTGTGTTAATTTTTATTTAATATGAAAAAGAGATGATTACCTTTCCACATGTGCTAGATGCTAAAACTTGTCCGTTTAATGCATTTACTACGTTGAGCATGGGATTCCCATGCTTGATCCCATAAGTATTTTGTCTATGCGTTGATTTGCATACAGAATACGTGGGAAGTATTTTCTACTCACAAAATAGAAGGATCTTGTTTGTATCGGTGTGAATAGATTGTACGTACCCTTTTTGCCTTAAGACCAGCCTTGAAACACTATGGCTGCTGAGCAGTCCATTTTATCTCGGCTCAACACAAAATAGCGCTTGATCATCATTACCTTTTCCAAATTAGGAGTAACTTGATTTTTCTCTAGATATAGTTACATGTGTGTTAGTTCCAGTTACATGCACGTATCTTGCACGTCGATAGCTTTGCATGGCAAAACAACTAAACAAGTTCCTTCTAAAAGTAATCTTAACGTATTACTATCGGGACAACAGAACTAAGTACTGACCGAATGCACTTTTAAACAATTTAAAATTGGTATGTGCAATAGTGTAACCTGCTAATTGTCCTTTGTTTTTTTCTTATAAAATGATGTATATTTTTGTGAAAAAGCTGGAGTTGGATAGATAATACAATCACTGATTAGGGTCTTGGTACTACATCATGTAATCTTGTTTTTTATTTTTGCGGTTAGAATAACAATTGTTCTTGAAGATGGAAACATTCAGTTTTAAAAGTACAGCTACATGGCCTTAGTTTTCTCTCTAAAAATTTTCTCTCACTTCTCTTTGGAACCCCTCACACAGAAGTCCGACGTGGGGAAGGTGTAACAGTGATGAGTGAATCACTATTACAGAAGAAGGAAATTCTTAATTAAAGGAAAAGAATCCAGCTAAGCTGACCAATTCACAGAGAAAAGGAGAATATCTTTAGAGAAGAGTAATTTCATTTCATATCCTCCTTTCTCTTGTCAATGATTCAGTTTACATAGCTTTTCCAAAACTTTCTCCCCAAGTCAGAATTTTGAAATATTCATGAAAAATCAGAAAATGCAGATAACAAACTAGCTGGAATTCTAACAAGTATTGATTATGCTGGAAATCCTAACGGCCAAATCATCCTTGAAAATCTGCTAGGCGCGTGTGTATCACGCTCGGATTCATTTAATTGCTTCACGCACCCCACTCTCTCTTTCTTCTTAATTTCAGTTGCTTCCCTCCTTTTCTCCTGTTTGATTTCTTCCCGCAATTGTTGGCATCTTGACTCCTATTTTCAATGGCCTATGTTACTGGTTGGTAATTGCTGGTGTTGTTACATCCCTTGGGGTGTCATTCATGACATTCCCTTTTCCTTTAAATTTTCCATCCTCTCCTGTAGCAAATGCTGGGAATTTCCTCTGCACAGTAGCCCAGTCCTCCCATGTAGCTTCATCGTCAGGTAAATTTGTCCATCCAATTAAGGCCTATGGAATTGCTTGACCCCCTCTCTTGATCATTCAACGGTCCAAGACCTGAGCAGGTTCTAGAAGGATTTGCCATTCTTCATTGATTGGTGGTAGCATTGGAATGACTGTCGTATGCTTACCTAGAGCTGGTTTGAGTAAAGAAACGTGGAAAACAAGATGAATTCATATTCCCTGAGGCAGCTCCATCTTGTAGGCTATTGTTCCCATTTTTTCCAACACCTTGTAGGGTCCAAAATACTTAGGTGAGAGCTTGAGGTTCCTTCTGAGGGCCAAGCTAGTTTGTCTATAAGGTTGGAGCCTCAAGTAGACTCTATGTTTCAAGGCACTGATTGACTCTTTATGTTTGCCCATCAATTTGAGGGTGATAAAAAGTACTTAGGTGCAGGTTGGTACCAATTAGGCTAAAGAGCTTCTGCCATAAGTGACTAAGGAAGACATTTCCCCTGTCACTTACAATATTATCAAGAGTGCCATGGAGTTTAAACACCTGGTCAAAGTAGGCTTGAGCAACTTCTTAAGCTGTGTAAGGGTGGCTCAAGGATAGGAAGTGTGCCACCTTGCTCAACCTGTGAACTACTACCATTATCACTTCCTTGCTTTGTGATTTTGGTAGGCCTTCTACAAAATCCATTGAAATACTACTCCAGAGCTGTTAGGGTATAGCTAACGGCTGGAGTAAACCACGGTAGGCCACATGCTCTGATTTGTTCCTCTGACAGGTGTCACACTGTTGAACAACTCTTTTAACATTCTGTTGAAGGCCCGGCCAGTAAAATATGGCTGCCACCCTTTTGAAGGTAGCATTTCTCTAGAATGACCTTCAATGTTGGAACTGTGCAATGCTTGCAATATTTGCTGCCTTAAATCTCCCTGGTCTCCCACATATAATTTCCCCTTGAACTTCAAAGTACCTTGCTCATACACATATTCTGAAATGGCGTAGGGGTCTAGGATCAATTCCTAGATTTGCTGTTGAACACAAGCATCACCTTTCATAACTACCTTGTATTTCTTGGATCCACAGGGAAGTTATAACAAAAATAGCTGAACAACTTCCTTCTTAATGCTCGGGTGTTGCTAATCTTGATAGAGCATCAGCAGCTCCATTTTCTCTTCCTGCCTTGTACCGAATTTCAAAATCAAACCCCAAAAGCTTTGACAAACACTTATGTTGTAGAAGTGAAGTTACCCTTTGGTCTAATAGATACTTTAGGCTGCAATGATCTGTTTTGATTATGAAAGGTTGCAGCTGAGAGAGTTGTGCCAGTGTATTATGGCTTGTACCAAGGCCATGAGTTCTTTCTCTTAAGTTGACAGAGCCTAAGCCTTGTTTCCAAAAGCCTTGCTAAAATAAGCTAAAGGTTGACCTTGCTGCATTAACAATGCCCCCATGCCCACATCACTAGCATCAACTTCCACAGTGAAGGGTAGGTTCCAGTTCGGTAGTGCCAACACATGAGTATGAGTCATAGCATGCTTCAAGGTTTCAAAAGCTCTTGTTGCTTCAGGGTTCCACTTAAAGTTGTTCTTCTGGAGCAATTTAGTCAAGGGCTTACTCTTAATGCCATAGTGAACTATGAACTTCCTGTAGTTACCTGTAAGGCCTAGGAAACCCCTTAATTGTTTTAAAGTCTTTGGAAGTGGCCATTGTACCATAGCTTGAATCTTGGCAGGGTCAGCTGTTACTCCTTGTCCTATGACAACATGTCCTAAGTACTCCACTTCTGTGGCAGCAAAGGTGCACTTTGATTCTTTAGCATATAATGAGTGGTCTCTGAGGGCTTGTAAGACAAGAGTAAGGTGCTTAAGATGGTCTATATAATTCTTGATGTACACCAATATATCATCGAAGAAAACCAAGACATACCTTCTGAGATATGGTTCAAAGATTGAGTTCATAACTGACTGAAAATGTTGCTGGTGCATTTGTAAGCCTAAAGGGCATCACTTTGAACTCAAAGTGTCCGAAATAAGTTAAAAATGCAATTTTTGGAATATCAGCTGGATGCATCCTGATCTGGTGGTACCCACTCCTCAGATCAAGCTTAGTAAACACCTTGCCACCATGTAGCTCATCCAACAAGTCATCCACAACTGGAATAGGAAACCTATTTTTCACAGTGAGCTTATTCAACCCCCTATAGTACACACATTGTCCATGATCCATCTTTCTTCTTCACCAATAGGACTGGGGATCCAAAAGGTGAAGTGCTAGGCTGCACTATGCCAGATTCTAGCATCTCAGGAACAATCTTCTCTATCTCATATTTCTGGGTGTAAGGCACTCTGTAAGGTCTGATGTTGATGGGTTGAGCATTTGGAATTAGTGGTATCTGATGGTCCTGTGCTCTAGTGGGAGGTAGGCCTGTAGGCTCTTGGAAGACATCAGCAAACTGATGTAGCAATGCAGTTAATTGAGGCTCATTGGTGTGGGGGTTTGGCCAGGTGGTTATGGTATATACTTGGCCAAACAAATCTCCTTAATTGCTGGTAAGGTATTTGTACATTGATTTTGCTGACATTAGCTTAATTTTAGCATGTACTTCCCCTCCATACAATGTGACTTCCTGGTCCCCCATCAATATAGTCATGGCCATCTTATCGAAATCAAAGGCCACCTTCCCAAATTCTTCAACCATTGTAAACCCAAGACACAATCACAGCCTCCTAAAGGAATGATCAACAAATTAGTTTTAAATTTGACCTTGCATAGTCCAGCTGAAGTCATTACAAGCCGAGTCACTGCACACCTTGCTGCCATCTGCCACCATAACTATCATAGGAGCAGTAGGTGTTACCAAGCAGCCCAATCTATCAGATGTAGATGGGTCCATAAAATTGTGAGTAGATCCAGTGTCCACTAGAAGGGAAAACTTCTTGTTACCATATTGTCCCCAAAGCTTAAAAATTGACTGGGTTTGGTTTCCCGTTAATGCATTGACAGTGATCTCCATCTTTTCTCGGGGTTCATTAACTTATGTTTCCTGTGGTTGTGGACAGACTTCTTCATCAAACACAGGAGGAGGGTCTTCCTCTTCACTTTCATCAACCACCAACATAGAAACCTGTTTGTTTTTACAAACATGTGCAGGAGTAAAAGTTTCCTCACACCAGTAGTAGAGGCCTCTCCTTCTCCTGTCATCAAAGTAGGCCCGAGTCAGCCGTTGTTGGGGTATATTTGGGATTGGTAGTAAGGCTTTGTTCTGGTTATTGGCTGGGCATGAAGAGGTTGGGGTTCAGGGTCAAACCAGGACTTCTTGGCTTAATGCATTGCTCTCAAGTTGGGTCTAGCAGGGGTCAAGGGACTGTATGTGGGTTGTAGTTTAGGTGTGGTTCTAGACTGGTTCTAGCTGTTATTGAGTGTTGCCTCTTGTTTTCGAGCTAGGTAAATGGCCCTTGACAGATTATACACCTCAAACTTCTCAACCTCCAATCTGATTTCATCCTTGAGACCACTAATGAAACTTTGCACAAAATATACTTCCTCAAACTTACACCCCTCATTGACTAGCACAGATCTGAGGGTCTCAAACTCATTGTAATATTGTTCAACTGAGCCAAGCTGCCTCAACTTATGAAATTCTCCAATTACACTTTCTTTAAACAGTTGAGCAAACCTAGAATTTAAATCTCTTACAAATTCAGTCCAAGCCACCTTGCCCTTGGCCTTAGTATAAGTACCAAACCAATGTTCAGCTTGGCCTTTAAAATGTACTGAGGCAAAGTTAACTTTGAGCATTTCATCCATGGGATGAAATTCAAAGTATCTCTCAACTTTTCTAACCCACCCATATGAATCGTCCCCACAAAACTTAGGAAATTCCAGTTTAGGTAGTTTAGGAAAAGCATTACCATGATTAAATGGAAGGAACTCTCGATGATTAGCTTCCCAGCTCTTACTTCCTCTTGTTTTCGAGTTAGAACCTTCTGCTCCTTCATGTCCTTTGGAGTAAATCAGCTGCTGCATCAGACCTTGCAAATCTGTGAGAGTCTGCCTCATAGCTGGTAGTTCCTCCTTCAATTGATCTACTGATAGCTTCAGTGCAGGTAACTCTTCAATGTTTTGCCTTAATTTTGATAATTGATCATCAAGAGACCCAAAGTGGTCTACAAATTGAGCTTCCATTAAGCTCACATGCTCATCCAATTGCTGTTTATTTATGTTCCCATACCCCATTTTGATTCGAATTTTTCACAAACCAGGTAATCGTAGCTTGCTTTGGATACCAATTTGTAACAGTGATGAGTGAATCACTATTACAGAAGAAGGAAACTCCTAATTAAAGGAAAAGAATCCAGCTAATTCACAGAGAAAAGGAGAAAATGAAGTAAGAGAAGAGTAATTTCATTTCATATCCCCCTTTCTCTTGTCAATGATTCGGTTTACATAGCTTTTCCAAAACTTTCTCCCCAAGTCAGAATTTTGGAATATTCATGAAAAATCAGAAAATGCAGATAACAAACTAGCTGGAATTCTAACAAATATTGATTATGCTGGAAATCCTAGCGGCCAAATCATTCTTGAAAATCTACTAGGCTCGTGTGTATCACGCTCAGATTCATTTAATTGCTTCACGCACCCCACTCTCTCTTTCTTCTTAATTTCAGTTGCTTCCCTCCTTTTCTCCTGTTTGATTTCTTCCCGGAATTGTTGGCATCTTGACCCTTATTTTCAATGGCCTATGCTGCTGGTTGGTAATTGCTGGTGCAGTTGCATCCCTTGGGGTGTCATTCTTGACAGAGGGGGTGGGTGTCGCTTGAAACCCTATCTCCCCTTTCTTTGTTTATTTTCTTTAGCGGGTGTGTGTTTCTTATGCGAGGAGTTCACCGGAGCGTGGCCATCAGTGAAGTTGGTGGGTCGATGGCGGTGACTCGGGTTCAACTTTTCTTTACATCTATGCGATTGATGGTGCTGAGCTTCGGTCCCATCAAATCTACTCAGATCAAAGTATCTAAACGGTCTATTCAATTTATTAGATTCAATTTACAGAAATACGGTAGTCAAATGCGATTGATGGTGCTGAGCTTCGGTCCCATCAAATCTACTCAGATCAAATATATCTAAGAAACGGTCTATTCAATTTATTAGATTCAGCCATTTACCAGCCAAATACGGTAGTCAAAGCTTTGTTCTGATCATCTATATGGAAAGTGGATTTAGGGGTCTCATCAATCGGTGCTTGCTGGAATCCTCACTAGTGACGGGTCAAAATTGCCAGCGAAAAAAATCCAATCATGCTGGGTCTTAGTTTATTCATTGCTCACACCTGAAACCTCTCTCCCGGCCACTTCTCGCCTCCTTTGAGATTAATTTAGAATTTCTGGGGCGTAGGGTAGCTAATTGGGCACTTTCGGAGTCTTAAATATAATTTTTAACTTTTTTCTCCCACTTTTTCTTTTTATCTAGGTTTGCTATAGTGGGCTAACCGTGTTTTCCTTATTTGGGTTAATAGTTTCAAGGAAGGGATACAGTACTTTAAGAACTCCTTTCCTTTGTTTTGCCTCTTATTGTGCTTGTTGTAAATTCCCTTTTTTAGTGGCAGGGTTTCAATGGTGCTTAGAAGTGCTCGTGGAAGGCTGCGGACCCCTTACTTTGTGCAGTGGTAGATTAGCAGTTCATCCTCCACTGTATGGGGGGATTTAGGGAACTCAAATGACTTCAAATATGGCCCAAATGATAGTTTGTTGTCAAGTTTGTGCCAGCGCCTTGTTGACTGTTTGGTCAGAAGGCAACAGACAGACGCATATGGTACATACAAAGTACTCAGAAAAGCACTGCACGCCAAAACTAGTTCACATCAGCAGTATCATGCTATCGACTGGAAATGGAAAGCTGTATGGTCAATCTGTTTCGCTTCCTTTTGAAGTTCTAGAAGTGAAGCTCTGTCTTACAGTCTGCTAGCAGTTATCTGCTTCAATCCCGACTACGAAAAAATCATTCAATTTCTAAAAGACGCGAAATCCAGATTTTTCTGCATTTAGAAGAGAATGCGTTATGCCGAAGAACTGCCCTTCTTCGCATATCATCTTCATCTATCCAAAATTCTATACCATCTAAAGATTTCATATTCGTAGCAAACAACATATAATTGTATACACAAGTTGCAAGATAAGGATATATACCATACAGCACAGGCTCAACTTCAGTAGCCTCCCTGGGTTTTGTAATATGCCTCGCTTCTGGTTCGGTTGTTGTTTGCATAGACCTCCCTTAAGTTCGTTGACCATGATTCACATGGTCAAATTTGCACTAATCATGTAAGAGTCTTTTTCAATTTCCCCAATTTACCATTTGTACTCGTGCTACAGCCTCAAAAGCAATCGTTTGTTGTGCCCTTTTCCAAATGGTGATCCACTCCACACAAACCTCTCGCCGATCATCACACTCATTAATGCATCTCCGGCTACCTACTCTAACCAGCAAACCTCATCATTTAAGCCAGCCCTCCCGCCCGCCTACCTGTCTACCTACGTATCTATCTATCTCTACATCCCTTTCCAGTATTGACAAACATCCGCTATACCACTACCACTCTTGTATTTTCAACCATCCCCTCAGCGATGCATCTCCGGCTACCCATGAAAACCAGCATCACTAATCACCTAAGCCATCTTTCTCTCTCTTTCTACATCCCATAGCACTACAACTCCATAGGCAACGGTGATCTAAGCTAAACATCACCTAAATACTACCAATACGACATTTGCACTCACTAACGGCCAAATAGAAGCCATCGTCGTTACAGTCAAGCCCACCTGCTACAGTCTGCAAACACATTATTGAGCATCATAGAATTTTCTTAATTAACTTTTCAGGACGAGATACATACGTTCATCAAGATATCTATGCGCATATGTCTTCGAGCGTATGTTTGTGTGTAATCACGTACAGAAATGGATTGGGGCTGTCTCTTTCCTTGCTTTGACTTTCCGGGAGAATTGTATATGAACAGATACCAAGTTTGACCAAGCATTTGGGTATCTATCTATGTATGTACCAATATGGGTGGTGGGGTTTCATTGGTCAAGGGTCATTGATTTAGTCATTCTAGGCTTCTAGTAGTGGTGGCGAAGCAGTCGGGCTTGAAAGTGAGTGGTGGCCAAGGGAAGGGAAGGAGAAGATGGCAATGTTTGTTGGGGGTGGTGCTGGTGACATGGCAATGCTTGGAACTAGGAGTATTGGTCTCAGCAGTGGGCTGTTGTGCATCTATATGACGTAGGAAAAGTGGAGCCAAGGTGGGATAATGGTGGCTGTGCAGCGGGTGAGTGGCAGCTGTCCAAAGGCGGTGTTAAGTAATGTCATTACTGTTTGTGAGGTAAGAAGATGCATTTGATTGGCACAAGGGCATCAATGGGAAGCAGTATGAAGAAGGTGATAATGGTTTTACTCCAGATGGATGAAGAAGATGGTCGGAGTTGAGGTTATCCAATTCCAAACTGTACCAAGTGAACCACGTAATAAACTAAATGTGGCGTTGAGTTGCTTCAATATTTGGCTCGTATAACTTCTAAAGGCATAAAAGGGTAAATCTCAGTATAATACACGTAAATATAAGGAAGCATGAAGACGTAACCTATTAAAGGAAATCAGCTTGTACAGCACACAACACAGACAGGGAAAGAACGATGCAAATTCAAAAAATGAGAACTTAAGTATTTGTAACTAGGGAAACCAGAGGAGGTCATTGAAACTAACCCTACTACACCCTACAACTATCGGGACTTGGTGGGATTGTAAAGCAAATCCTCGAGTGTCCCTATGGCCAAAGTTCATAGAAGCGCATGATGTAAGCAGATATAACTAAGTCTGAAGGATATGTTTGACTCAAAAACAACATTATAATAACCATTCTCAGTTTAGCCCTAAGAACTAGCAGAATCAAGACAATATAGCAGCACATGATTCGTACCTACACCATCATATGACAGCCTTCTTAGAAGGCAAGAAGGCTTAACACATATTATTGTTCCTAAAGCAATCCTTTCAAACACGTATCTTGTGTAGAATAGTCCTTACTTACATGTATAATAAACCATCCCATAAACAACACATATCATTCTATCATTTCAAATGTGGGTAGTCCTCCCATCCCACAAGCATCAGTTGATCTCTGAAGTAAGTACCTAAATAATGATAATTGATGTAAATCAGTTTCAAAACCTCCACCTTCGAAGTGGATTTTTAGTGATTCAAAGATCTCACCAGGCCATCTGTACATAATTGTCCAAATTTCCGAGATGAGCTTCTCTGTTCTCTAAGTATCAAGTACTAAAGGGTTGTATTCTGGCAATAAGGAGGCACCATACTAATACAGTTTCGGTTGCTCCACAGCCACCCTAATCATAATTGTAAAAGCAGAGGGCTTCGACAAAGTTGCACCAATAGCACCTGCACTGATTAGCTACATACAAGAAGGAGCAATCTCCGAGGTTTTGCAGAAGGCATGCAGTTATGTGTAAACAGGACCTGATGAATCTGAAGAATTCCATAACATGGATTCTAAACACTGTTGGGAGCCCAAGAAGCAAGAGGGTAGAACTAAACTAAAAACTAACAATGTACTTCTTCCTTCCGCCTGGAGGACATGGGTTCGAAACTCGGAAAGAGGCTTGCTGCCAATAGCAGGGTAAGTATATGTACATCTAGAGTCGAGACTCAGTAGTGGCATCAAGACTCTCCCAAATCCTAATTGGGTTAGAAAAGTGAGCAATAAAACAGGTTCTTTTCTATTACGTAAAGCATCATACTAGAAGGAAGATTCAGAGCTGGTTTCACCTCAGATTGAAGTAAACAAGACTTCAGAGGCTCCAAATCACATAAATAAAAGAGTGACATCCAATGACCGCTCATAAAAACTTTTGAGGAAATATTCAATTTTCTTTGGGCGCAAAACCTCTTAAGAATTTCAGGAGGTCAATTCATTGCAAATTGGCATCATAAATTAAGAACTTCTTAGAAGATTAGGTTGATTACCCCAGTCAATGAAGTTTTCAGACACGTCAATAAATTGCGATGCACAGAGAAAAGGTACATGCATTTTAAGCATAAGCAAACTACCGGAAGACCGTCTAAATATTAAACGCGGGTTTCATACTAATAAACACAAGACTTGAGAGTGAAAGAAAATAGAACTGATCCAGCTTAGCCAATTAGGTTGAAATTTGTCATAAGACAGCACTACATAATAATATAAGTTTGGGTCTACCATTTCAGGGTTTTCCTTATTCACTTCTTTGCCTCGGTGAACAGGACATGACGATTCACACGAGGGTCATACTTCCGAAATTCAAGCTTCCACGTGATCTTCCTCGGGTTCTTCCATTTTGTGTAGAAGAACCCAGTCCCAGCAGCTGAAACAAGCCTGCATAACTGTAAAGCCGACTTCTTCTTCTCACCCATTCCTGAAAGTAAACAATCAAAATGATCAATAAGATCACTATAAACACGCTGCACAAAAGCACACTCACAAGCTCGTAACACAAATACGCTTACCAACACACCCATCTAGCAGCATAAAAACTACACATCCACACACAGACTCACAGACTCAAAGACACGGTGCACCTATGTAGCACGGACACCGCTGAATTTTTTTTATATATTTTTATTATGTGTATATACATAGTCATTGACTATCAAATAAATTCTACTTCGACAATAGGAAACAATAATTAATAACCACAAAACAAACAACTCAAATAAAAGTCATACTTAAATTTAAATGCAATGTAGTACAAAAACATGGTACATAACATAACAAAGTACTTCAATACTCAACTCTTACTAAGTCATGCATTCAGGTAACAGATATAGGGAAAGCGCTATATTCTTCACTGGCCAAACAGAAACAGGGAACTCTTGCAAAGTCATTTTAGTTCACTACTTAACTCTTACAAAGTCACACAGTTATTACCCATTTCCTTCGATCAAGGGACCAATCTACATCAATAGTGTCACGCCCCGAAAACGGAAGCCGTGACTATAATCAAAGTTACTGAAAATACTGCTATAACTCTGGTGACAGCAATATAGATAGAACAACTAATCCTTTAAAAACAAAATATCTCCAAAACAATAACCTTCTAATATAATCCTTCCGCTTAATATTCCCTCACAAAACAAATTTACCAAACGTAGCGGTCAAACAAATCGCATAAAATCAATTCTATCAAATTACCCACATTCGGGTAAAGTTCTCAAAACAAACTGCAATCTAAGTAACTACAAAGGACTCTCAAAGCTCCAATGCCGGCACACGAGTACTTAGTCATTTTCATGACCTGTGGCAAAGGGCAAGGTAGAGTGAAAGGGTGAGCTCAAATAGCTCAGTAAGGTACAAAACGACAAGATATCAAAGCAAAAACTGACAGAGTCAAACGACAATACTTAATGGAATGGATAAACCAAATTCTTATATCAAATGTCAAAACAAACGTGATTAAGCATTAACCCTAAACATATATATATTTAATATGCCGGGAATGCTACACAACAAAAATACGATAACTATATTGGTCATAAAACCCAAACGTTGAACCAAACGTACAAACATCAATCATGTGCTACCGGTAGCATGCTAAGCATCCTCTGATTGCCAGCATAAACAAACGTGTGTCCAAAAGACCCTCTCAATTTGAGAGTTGTTCAAACATAGTCAATGTCAATTTTAAATTGACGCCCACAAATGTACGGATCCAATTTATGCCAAGAGTGAGTGGATTACTTTGATGTGTTAATAGATACATAAAAATGTATAGTAATTTTATCCAAACAAAAGAAGTGACACGAGAGGATGCAAAATCAATATGACAATTGAACAATTCCTAGATGACCATGTCATTGACGTATACTTTAGAAATCAGCTAACTATCTAAGTTATGCGAACTGGAGAAGAATAAAGCAACAAAATACAGCTGGGTTAAGTCTTACGAAAGACACTGCCATAGACTACAACATTTAGTACACCACAATAGTCTACCAAATGAAAAAGGACAGAGCAACAGTTTACATGCTGGAAAAGGACAGAGCAATGGTTTTCAAGCTGGAAAAATAAAAACATAACAATGCTCTACAAGCTGAAAAAGAACACAGAGCCATGTACTATCCTTTCACCAATAAAGCTTCCCAAGATTTCAAAGGAATCAAAATATGGTTTTGAACCACAAACACCTGTATTCACCAGAATTAAGGCACCACGGAATTGTTGTAAAAAACATGAGCTGGGCAAAGAGTAAGAATACAGAAGACCAACCCAAACTCTTACCTAATTGGATATGTCACTAAGGAAATCTTTTGGAAAATCTACAAACCATCTAAACATGAATCCACCAGATTAACGCATAAACAAGGTGCCTAAAAGCCAAAGAAATGAACCCAAGTCTCCATTTCGGGAATATCAAAATGCTTAGGCAGTGGGGCTCGTTGAATAAAAAACAGAAATTAAAAGGAAGGGCCATCAACAATCTACATCCCTGAATAGGAAAGCATTAACATGTTATTGGGTGAGTTTTGCAAATGAATTCTACTACTCCAAAATGGAGCAAACTGCCAGCCATCAAATTCTCAAGATTAATGATTAGAAAATGCATAGAAAGGCATATGGACCAACACAGCACTGTGAACAAAAGTTTGAAGTATTCGACAATCATGGCACCGTGAGTTATACGGGAATCATGGCAGCTGCAAAAAACTGTTCAAAAAAGGAAATCAAACCCTTGCCACAGCAAAGAGAGGCAAAATCCCTTACCTTAAACGCAATCGGCGAAAGCTCAATCCTCCGGCTCGACTCCACTCAATTCACAACGAATTTCTCCAAAACGCAAGCAATTTAGGGCTGAAAATGGAGAAGGGAATAGGAGAGGCGGCATGCAGAGAAGAAAGAGGAGGCTGAAGGGGGAAAATGCGCCCAAATTGGCAAATTACACGAAACCCCCTGAACTTTAGCCTCTTATTCAAAAGGCACCAAAACTTTCCTAATATTATGAAAAGGTCACAAACTTATTTAATTAGTTATTTATTTATTTTTAAAGTGATAGAAAATTATTAAAAAAATATAAAGTATTACATTCTCCTCACCTTAAGAAAATTTCGTCCTCAGAATTAGACGTGCCTAAATGCTCTTGCAAATGCTATCTTCTTAGATTAGAGAGCATGACACGCTCCTCACAATCCAAAAATACATTCAGGTTACTCCTCAAAGTATTTGTACGTCGCTAACAAATGAAAGACGCTGAATTAAGTTACTCCAATCAAAACTCAATCCACCCAAAACCAATACAACACCAACACGCTCCCGTTGCGCCATTATGATAATATATCAAACCATAGCCTTGGTAAAAAAATGCCTAACATTAACACCTTAACTTAAGGTATACCAAAAGTAATAACCAATCTTCACATCAATCACATGGGACTTGTACTCTACAAGATCCAAATCGTGAGATCTAACTTTCCTTCTTATCACCTCTGCAGCCTCACACTAGGACCTTGGTGATCAAAATCTATGCCCGTAGCAAGTCACATTTCAATACTCTCTTAATAATATTTCGCCAGGCCCACTAAGCTTCCAACAGGACTCTGTCAGACCTATTACAACTTGTACTCGAAATTCCAATCCAACTGCCTAGATTGTAAACAATAAATTGGCTACTACAAGCCTCAATTAAAAATTTCTCAATATTCAAATTAAGACTCTCACTTACATGCTATTGACAATCAGGAATAAAATAAAAGGAAACCTAACATCCCTATAATAGTTCATCAATCAATACAACTAAAAACTAAAATTCTCGAATGGATAGATATTTCATTATTCTAACGGCTCTCTTTGGACGCCCCTTTCTCATGTTGACCATAAGGATCTGCCTCATCTGAGTCATCACCTAAAAACATTTATAAAAGGGTAAGCTGGGGGCCCAGTAAGCACACATACCATGTCCCTAAAATACGTTTGAGGATTTCAAATATGCCATGGGTTTTTTTTTTCAAATCAGGAATTCAATGTCACCAAATAAAATATTACTCAATACATTTACATACTTATATGCACTTGCACCAAAAGAATCTCAACACGAGTATAGTCATCAAGAAAACTTATTAGCAACTGTCACCGTTAATCATAACTTAGTATATTGCGGTCAGTGTATGGTCCCACTAACTAGGACCCAAAATCCATCCTCCACCCGGAATAAATAATATTGAGGACGCAAAGGCGAACCACGATGCAACAGTAATGTGGCCAACGTATGGTCCCGTTGACCAGGAACCGGAATTCACTTTCCCCTGTGGATATAAGGCACGGTAACCTAATCAAATTTATCATCTCACTCAACATGTACAAAGTATAAATCAATTACTCACACAACAGTCCATGGCATTCTAACTCAATTTCTCGTCAAACTATTTATCACGAAAACATATGCAATAAAAGTACTTCAAAAACCATCATTTGATTAAAACATGTATACATTATATATTTTGCAAATAGAGTATAAGAAGGAACATGGTAAGGGTACTTACATGAATAGCTAAGCGGTTATTCTGCCCTAACTCTTGTCTATCGAAACCTAACAATAAATTATTCGGACGTTATTCATTGCCCTTGACTAGCGCCTAGGTGCTAAATTCCCCCCAAGTGAGTGTTTACCAAAATACCCCTAAACTTGTGTAAAATAACAAAATTACTCTCTACACATAATGTACCCTTTCACGGCAAGAAATAACTCAAAACATCTATTTTAAAAAACTAAGTGGGTTTTTTGGACAAAACTGACTTTTCTGGGAATTCTCAGTTCGGAACTCTAAACCGCTCCTTAAATTGAGCGCAAAGATTTCTATTTCAATGTATATCCAAACGGCACCAAAAGACCACAAAATTTCAGACACTAAATAGTCTCAGTATGTCTAGATCACTGTAAAATTTCTGGTTAAAAATAATTTTTGATTTAATATATAAAATAATTCAAACGCCTATTTTTAAGATAAGATCATTTCAGGCCTTTTGCATGTCTAGAAAAATTCTATAATGTTTATATTAAAGGTTTCACAAAAATAAGGTGAGTTTTAATTTTGCACTTTGCCCAAATATACTCAGAAATGGCTTAAAAAGTCTTGGACAATAGGGGATATGTAATTCTAGAAAGAACATTTTTCAGCAAAGCCTAGTTTTATAGATTGATTATTTTGAGCAAGAAACATGACAAATCTAAAAAGATTCAAAACTACAAAGTTAAATTACACTTTCTAAGGTTTTCATAAATATAAGGTTCACAAAAATTCAATGATTGATGACTTCTCTACCGTAAATCGAAGTGACTGATCAAAACAGCACATCTCTGTGCAGACCAGTTTTGTTCAATGATTATTTTGGAGCAAAAATACTATGAATCTCAAAAAACTTAAAACTACAAAGTTGAAGAGGACTTTCTGAGATTTCTAAAAATATAAATTTTATAAAAAAAATTCATGAGTAATTAATTTTCTATGACAAATCGAAGTGGCTGCTAGAAACTAAAAATTCTAGACTTCTACAGTCACCAACCTACCTTGACACTTCATTCTCCATCTGACCTTTGATGATCATGGCTGGCAAGCCAATTATTGTACAATAAGTTGGGGCTGAATTATGTGAAATTGATTTTGGTCGTGTACTTGTGTTGTTGGTGGCGGTGTAGTTGTTGTCATTTAGTGGCACTATTGACAGTGAATGAATGGAATGAGCTAGATGGTTATTTTTGGTGTACAGTGGGTGAGTTTGAGCATGTATACATGTGTGGTTTTTGTTGTTGTTGGATGTGCATGGGGATGACGTGTGTGCGTGATGGATGTAAGGGTGTAGTGTGTGGTACAGATGTTGTATCTGTTGGGTGTTTGTGGGTGGACGGGTATGTGTTGTTGGCGTGTGTGCATGTTTGTATACGCATAAATATTTACTGTGTATAATGGTAGTGTACACTGTACATATGAGAGTATTGTACGTGTGTGACAGTGTGCTTTGGGGATGTGGGGGTGTGCATGTTTATATCTGTAAAAATAATGCATTGTAAACGTGTATATCTGCCTATGCAGTGTGCAAGTGTAAACAAGATGTGCGTATAATCAGCAAGGATAAAGGTGTGCTATGGGTCATTAAGGGAAAGGAAGGTGAAAATGTGGATAGGTGCATGGCGTTACTAGTGGGTTCTAGGCTTCATGCTTAAGAAAAGAGAAATATGGTTTCGTTGATATAATTAATTTTACCCAAATCCATTTATCGATAGTCACTCGAAACGGGGTTGGTTGGGTGTGAATGAGGCCAAGACAATGTTTACAGTGATTGAGGGGAAGATATTATTTTGGGGAGGACAATGCTTTATGGTTTATCAAAACAGGTGAGTTGCGAGTGTGTAAAGGCTAGACTATAATTGCAGCATTTGAATTGTTGAGGAGATTTTTAAAAGGGATATGGTGTTGATTGATGACGCTTTCGGGTTAAAGCACACACAAAGATATAAGGAGGAAAAGAATGGCATTGAAGGCTCTTTGAGCCGGATGTAGCAGTATGATAGCCGCTCTAGAGATTTTGACGTGAGGAATGCGTAGCGTCAAGTAAGTGACCCTTTGATTCAACTAGTATTTTTATATAAAATGTATATGTTTATGTACTGTTAAAAAGTGGCGTCTATCAGCATTGACTGTTTTAATCATGTTTAGTTACTCTGGCTTGGTTTGCTAAACAAAGCTTTTAATGGTTTATTTCTCGTTAAAAATTAAACCAACATGTAAATGATATCTTTCTTAGAAAATGTAATGGAACTCGAATTTGAAATAATTAGTGCAAGTGAGATGTCTTGGTACTTGAAATTTTTGTGAATATTGAAGAGCTCGCAAAATATAAAAATGGGTATGAGAATGGTTTGACATCAATTGATGAGTGATTGTGTTTACGATGAACCAAAAGGTTTGTTGTTTATTCGATTGATGTGCCCCATATCCACGGGAGAAAGTTGGTTTTCAGGCCCTGATCAACGGGGCTTGTACTTTGATCCACAGTACTGTTGCTCGTGGTTTACCCTTGAGTCCACAGAACTATTCATCCCGAATATAGGAGGGATTTTGGGCCCTAGTCAGTGGGGCTTGTATGCTGAGCGCAACATATCGTGAGCTAATGTGGGATTGAACTGGTTGTCGTGAGTTTTGTGCTAATGATTTTATACTTCAGTTTTTTGTTTTACCCGATGATTACCAACTTTATGATTTTAGATGTCTTAATGTGGATATAATATAAAGTGAGTTATTTTCTGCATGCTTTGGTCCAGCTAGTTGAATCATTGGTTACTTACGGAGCACGTGAAAGCTCATCCTTCACTTATCATTTCAGGTTGAAAGTAAGGTGATGGATGGTGAGGAGCATAGGAAGAGACAATTTGGTGTGGAGCTTCAGAGACTACATGGAATGAGTCGCTAAATATTTAGATTATCGGTTTAACTTATTTGTTGACAATCGGGGTTATGAAGTGTTCATTATAAGTGATGTATTCAAATGAAAATATAAAAATGTAATTAAAGTTTGTAGAAGTTTTAATTTTCGCTGCAGATATTGGATTTTAGTGAGTAGGGCTTGACAGAGCCCTTGGTTGGAGTCTATTAGGTCTGCGGCCAGTCACGTGCCTAGCTCATGGGCCTACCCGTGGGTTCGGGTCGTGACAAATAGTGTCATCTTTGAATGCACCGAAACGAGAGAGATATGTGACAGAAAGAAGGAGACCTCAGTAAAGAAGGAAAAAGAAAGAAGAAGAAAGAAAGAAAGAAAGAAAGAAAGAAAGATGAAGGTACCTAATGCTGGAATGCGGCCACAGCGGCGAGATACGAAGGCGACCAGTTTGGGTGGGTAGTCTACTTCGTTCTCTTCTCTTGACGCCGTAAAAAGACGACTCGGAAGACAATGGTAATGGGTCGCTCTAATCAGGGCTTTCTCAAAGTTTATTTCTAAAAGAGCTCCAAAATTGTCTATTATTACACACAAACCCTATTAATAAGTTTTAAATTTTTTTCTTTTACCCCATACGTTTCGACACTTCTTCATGAAGTGTCATGAAGAGCCGGAGACGGGCATTTATGAGGACGCTTGCGAGCCCATGAATGAGTAAGCTCTTCAAAATATTCACTAACTTTCTGCACATGCTTCTTGTACATAAGAGATAATTTTAGAGATTTACATGATAACTCTAGAAAGCCAGAAAGGAATGGACACTTGTAAATATCTAGATACTAATTATAGTATATAGTTTTAGAGACAGAATGTAGACTGTGGAATCAAATGTATCCACACCATCCGTTGAGGAGGTGGAGTAATATAAATAGTTAAGGTTTCACTAAAACAAAGCATAGAGTGATCCAAGCATGGTAACATTCTTCAAGCAATATAGTGAATATCATTCTTCTAAAATCTCATTTTCCTTTGTTCATTTGCTCTTAACATCGCCTAGTTCGAGGGATAGACTGACCTAACATGCAAGCTGGGGCTTGATTTAGCTAAGTGTCGCACGGTCAATTTAGGGAAGTTTTTAGTGATGTGGCAAGTGGTATTCCGAAATTAAAATAGATTTGGACACCGCTGAAAGGTGTTCGATACGTGTCCAAAGGTGCTAGTGAAGTATTGGGGTGTCGGTAGGTATCGGATACCATACCTCGCCTATTTGAGGAGTCGGTGCTTCTTAGTCGCGCACGCACTCACAGACTCTCACACATACACAATCACACAACATGCACTCGCAAATTCACACAGGTACACTCACATACACATACAAATAAAACTCTTATACACACACAGACACATCACGTACACGCACACATGCTTATGACTCACACACAAACATGCATATTGCCAAGCTTACATACAGGGACTCACAAAACACAAACAACTCAAATACGCCAACACTTGCACTCAACAAAGCTGGAGAATCAAAGCAACAGAGTTCACATCTATATATATTGGAATCTCAATACATTAATATAAGCAAGATCTAGGTTCAAATTTACGCATTGACAAGCATCGATTTAGATACATCTATAAAGACAATCAGATGAACATCTACAAGGCACGATTACACAAATAAAATCACGAAATCGATTTGCATAACATTGTTAAATGATGATAAAAAAAAATCGAAGAAGCGCGACAATTAGAGGCTTACTAATCAATCTTCACTTTTGATTTTTCCACTTCTTAGAAATGGTGGAACTTCAAAAACCCTTATTATAGTGAAAAAGGACACCAATGCCCTCAAAAGTTAAAGAAATTACTGGAGAGTAGTTTTTGTCATCTCATGGTGAAAGTGCTTAGTATAGTGCTTGAAAGAGATTAATGTGATGGTCTATCTGATATAAAGATTTGTTGAAAAGAATAAAAGAAGGGATACTCGCAATATTGCCCAAGATATTGTTCATTCATCGCATTTTGATCTATATAACAATATATTAAAGGGATATGTGAGTTGTCCGTTCATGGAAAGTCTATTTGAATTTTCATTGGGAGAGATAAATGCTTTTACAGATGAGATTGCAAAGGACTATGATCTCTTTCTACACTCAAAAAAGGTTATTGTGCTTTAACAAGATCTCAAACGAGATGAGTCAAGTCCAAGCTTGAAGTAAAATTTGTTAACTACTCTATCCGTCCCTTAAAAACCGATCATGTTTGACTTGCACAAACTTTAAGGAAAAAGTCCAATAAACTCAACTTTCCAAAGTTACCCTCACTTACAAATACTCATTTTACCATTATATCCACTATCCTTTATTTTATCTTTTCCTTTTCCTACTATTTTCCTCACGACCTTCTTGATTCAGTCATATGTCACGTCCTCTCCTTTCTCTCCTCAGTGCTTTCTTTTTATTTTCCTTCTCCATCCATGGCTATCCTCTTTTCAAACAAAGACCGGAGAAATAGCAAATTTTCACACTCCACAACTGGACATAGTAATCTTGCATTAGGAGATGCAAATCCGGCACCACCACCATTTTACGCTAAATCAATTCTCACCGTCCCCATCCTCTTTCTCCAAATCTTCCATCTCCTCATATGTTTCATAAATTGAAATAATTTCCTTGAAGGTCCTGAAATTTGTCAAACCAATTGCCCAAACAAGTTCAGTTTGCAAATTAGGGTAAGATGGAACTTATGAGAACAAAGAGATCAAAAAAACTGATCGGCGATAACTTGTGACGGCGATAGCTTGGGCACCGAAACAGATCAACAAGATTCTCCAGGTTAGTTTGAACTTTATGTTTCTTCTCATTTTTTTGTTCAATTTTCGACCCTCTTCTAGTTTGAGCTTTTTAATTTGTTCGTTCACCCTTCTAGTTCGGGCTTCTACGGTTGAGGTTGCTTATGCCTTTTCGATCCTAAGGCGTAAGTCGTTGAATGGCGGTGGGTGAGGCGTAAGGTGTATGGTGTCAAACACACTTTTTAAGGCTAACGCCTTTCGCCAATTTGGTCGCCTTATGATTTAAGCCTTATGCCGCCTTACGCCTATGCAAATGTAGTGTTTATACCCCGTATTTCTGTTTTTACTCTCAAATGCTTCTTTTTTCAACTGTCCCTTCTACATTGACTAGGCGTCACCTGTTCACCGACTAGGCATTTATGCTTATCTTTTGTTCTTTTCAATTCTTTGTTTCCCTCTTTGTTATTGGTGGTAGATTTTAGAAACATTAGTTTTCTTTTTTTTCAAACTTCCTTTGTTCTCTTGAGTATTAAGAACATTTTAGCCATGAAAGGGATTAGTATTTCCACCTTGCTTCTTCTCTAGTATCTTGAGCCAATGACCATAGGAGCGAAAAACTTGACCAATGACCAACAACAAGCAATCTTTGAAACCTTATTGGAGCAAAGTCAAAATGGAAAGCTGAACAGTGCAATAGTTCGTGCTACTACAACGATTTTCTCCATGTCAAGTTGCACTATCCGACGAATATGGCGGAAAAGAAAAGCAAGTTCTTCTATTGCGTCTACAGCTGATGTTTCATCTAAGAAGAAGGGAAGAGTAGGATGTAAACAAATTGAAATCGATATAAGTCATGTCGTAAATGTTGCACTGCGTAAACAAACAAATATTCAGTCCCTTGCAGAAGCTTTAAGCTTGCCAAAATCCTGTTTACATAGGTTGGTAAAGGCTGGACAGATTCGGCGGCATTCAAATGCCATTAAACCGTATTTGATCGAGGAAAATAGGAAATCAATGTTAGAGTTTTCTATCAATATGCTTGACCCAGCTAGCCTTGATAGTAGTTCAGTTTTTCGTGATATGCTTGATTTTGTACATGTAGATGAAAAATGGCTTTACATGTATAAAGTTGCTAAAAAGTATTACCTTCTCCTTCATGAAATTGAGCCTGAACGTTCATGCAAAAGTAAAAAATTTATCACAAAAATCATGTTTCTAGCTGCAGTAGCTCACCCTCGATTTGATGCATCACGTAACGAAGAATTCTTTGGAAAAATTGGCATCTTTCCTTTTATCTTTAAGGAGCCAGCTAAGTGTGGTAGCAAGAATCGTGCAGCGAGAACGACGGAAACTAAACCAATTCTATCAATCAATAAAGATACATACCGCTCGTTTTTAATTGAGAAAGTCTTGCCTGCAATTCGCAGTGAATGGCCTAGTTCTAGTTCATGTACAATTTTTATTCAACAAGACAATGCTAAGCCACGTATCGAACCTCAGGACTCCGAATTTTTGGAAGCAGCGTCTAAGGATGGATTTGATATACAACTTACTTATCAACCTCCAAACAGCCTGGACTTCAACGTGTTAGATCTTGGTTTCTTTCGAGCAATTCAATCACTTCAATATCAAGAGGCTCCTAATACTGTTAATGAGTTAATTGATGATGTAAAGGGATTCCTCAGTTACAGAAGTTCAGGTTTCCTTCATTAGTGGTTGTGAATGCGGTAAGCTAACTCCTCCATGAGTAAATCCGTTGGAGTTAGTTAGCTAGGGAAATGGGCGTACCCCATAAATCGTTTGATAAGTTGCTACCCAAAAGCCTTAGTCATGTTTTCTTAACATTACAACTATGCATGTTGGAGACGATGAATGTTTGTGGAAGCAATCGTTATAAGATACCACATATTGGTAAGGATAGTTTGGAGAAACGAGGAGACCTGCCTTTCTAGATTTCATGTGAACCGGATCTTCTTAATCAAGCGATTCATCACCTAAATCATTTAACAGAGACCTAAGATCAGCTGCTACCCTCTACTTTTGTTCCCTTCTTTTTGGATATACTGGTGTAGGCAGTCTCACTTTTGCAAGGTATGCTTTTGAACTTTAATTTTTTTATCAGTTCTATGTATGTATGTTTGTAGTCTTAGTTTCATTTCTCAATTTCTCTAACTTATGTATTTTGATAGGGCTCTTGCTTTTTTTTCCCTCCTGTTTCTTGGGCACATTCTCTAAGCAATCATTGTGTCGCTTTTAGAAGCTGCTGGAGTGGTATCTATAATCAACTACAAAAGTCTTCGACTGAATATAATCTCTATTGTGCAACCTTTGATAGTTGAGTATTTGGTTGGATCTTGGTTGTATAGCGCACAAGGGCATCACATTAGTATCCTAAAGGTGTCAAAATAAATAAAACTTCACTTAGTACTCATAAAGTTCATATGCTTACATGTCTAATATAATTATGCAGGTTGTCTGGTCAAACACCTTATGGATGACTGCCTAGATGCTGTCAAGATTTAGCAAATGTCAAAGTCTTTTTTTGTTGTCACAAGGCAGATATGTAGCGGGTTGCTTGCCGAGATTTCAGCCCTCAACGTGTGTTTTGTTCACCATTTTAACAAAATGCCTTCTTTTTCTCATGTAATATATGCAAATGCATACTAGCTAGAAGTTTGTGAACATGTTCTATTGCAAGTGACTAAATATGCCTTCTTTTTAACAAAATGCCTTCTTTTTCACCGTTTTAACAAAATTCCTTCTTTTTCTCATCATTGTTATTTATGGAATGCTTCTTTTTTTGCTCTGCAATATACTCCTGGTTGGTGAGGGAAATGAACACTCCAGGTTGTTGTTATTTAAGGACTAAATGAACACTTGAAATAGTTGTCTAAGCCACTGTACATGAGATACTCTACTTTCCAACAAAAGTGAGCAAAAGTGAATGTTTATAAACGTTAAGAGATACAATTATTTGTGGAATGCTTCCTTTTTTGCTTTATGATATACTCCAGGTTGGTGAGGGAAATGAACACTCCAGATTGTTATTTATGGAGTAAATGAACGCTTGAAAAAGTATGTCCAAGCCACTGTATATGAACTCTACTTACCAGCAAAAGTGAGCAAAAGAAATGTTTTTAAACTTTGAGAACTACAGTTTGGTGAGGGAAGTTACAAGCACCAATCGCCATCATCAAATTTCTCCAGTATTGTTAAGGACGAAGTATATGTTGTCAACATTAACCGACAAGATTATGGGGCAAAAGAGGAAAGTACTTGTCATTACCAGCAAAAGCAATTGTTCCAAAACGAAATACAGTAATACCTTCAAATCCAAAATACAGTAGAACATATTTGTACACGCAAATACAACTTGTTAAAGTACTCCATTGGATCTCAGTTTAGAAACAATCGTAAACAAGGCCATCAAGTGAGATAAAGTTCAAATCCTCGTCCAACAACTGAGCACCAGCAAGCCCATCACCAGCTGTGGAAAACACTAACTCAGCACCAGTTTCTACATAAGAGAAATCTTCCTCAATGTCACCGTCATGATTTAGTTCATCAAATTCAGCTTCTGCTTCCTTACATAATTCCGGATCCGGGAGTTGAGTTTCATCATCATCAAATTCCTTACATGATTCTGGATCCGGGGGTTGAGTTTCATCGTCATCAATGATTTCATATCTATCTCCGGTTTTGTTCCTTAAACAAGTTGCCAAGGATCCTGACTCCTCAAATTGTGAGTTAACTTCGCACCATCGAAGGTTTCCAAGAAAAAGAAACTTATCTTCAGCAGGCACTAATCCAGACAGCCATTCACTCGATTCATTGACCTTTTTTTAAAGAGGAAAGCTTTGCACACCTCCATTACCTTTTGGGAGGCCTATGCCCCATAGAAACTGTCTACCTAAGACTGTCCCTTGGCCCGTAGGTCCTGACACAAGGTTTAAATTCTAGCTCTTCCAGAGTGGTATCTCACTGATGGCTCGGGCACCCCCGGAAGGAGGCCTTCTTCGCCCTCCACCTAAGCTGCGCAGGAAAGGTCCAAAGTCAAGCTTCATAGGGTCTTTCTGTCCAGGTGCAGGTAGTCTGCATCTTCACAGACATGTCTATTTCACTGAGCCTTTCTCCGATACAATGCCCAGATCGTTATGCCTTTTGTGTGGGTCAGAACTTACCCGACAAGGAAAAGAAATATTTAAATATCAATCTCATCGAATAGTTTTCATTTCCCATCGTATGATATAGCGTCATAAGCCCCCGGGCTTGAGTTTCTTATTAAAAACCTCTCACGGAGACTTTGGTTATACTGGACAAACACAAGATCATTCAACCTTTTTGCTCAAGTCGGTTAATATTCTTTGAGTGAATCTGAATGTGGCAAGTAAATTAGGTTAGGCATAATCATAAGCCGTATATTAGCACATGTGTAGTTAACAGAAATTGTGATTGCAATACTTCATGCATATAGCAAGGTTCTTCCAATTAACATGCAGGTAGAATCTAATGTCATATGAAGGTTACAGAGTCGAAGGAGTCTTCATGAAATATGCAGATTTGAGCAACAAGCCGAAGAAGAAAAAACATGAAACAAGTTTTTAGTTGAAAAAACAAAAAGAAACAAGTACTCCAATATGCATCGAGCAAATAATTTGCAATATGCAGGCAGCAGCATCAGGTAGTATACATGAAAATCATGTGTAGTTTTGCAATATACTCCTACTCATTAGGGCCGTTCCTTAGTAAATTTAAACACCAATATGCATAGTTATGCAGGCAGCATCAGGCAGTATACATGAGTACTTAATAGCCGATTTGGGCAACCCCTACTCACAAGGGAACACAAATAAGATGCGACAAGGAGTCTATAATACTCAAGTATAGAAATAACAATGCTAAGACAAAAATTAATCTTCAATTTGAAATCATAGAGATATGACAGAAAGTTGTCGCAGATCAGCAAATTTTACCAGGCAACTTAACGATTGAAGAACCTTTTATGAGAATATTTTGTGTTTATTTCCATGAGGATGAATGTGGCAGAAGAATAAGTGAAATTGCATGCTTACAATTTCAATAAGATTAAAACATAAAACTTGAAAGGCTTTGAGCTTACAAGTTCAAAATCGATCCATTTTCTATCGCCGGCTGATGAAGTACAACAAAGGCCCAAAATACGCAATGCCATGTGTTTCAACTCTGGAGTTCCATTGCCAAAGATGTCCTACCATTTAGTTGTTAAGGACAAAGTGCAATATAGATAGGGTAAGACATTGCATAGTAACGGGAAGTTCAGAATACGCGAAAACGAAAAATCAAGTTAGATGATTACTTGGTTGCTTCTTTGATCTCAATCTTATTGCTGAACCTTTCCCAAACAAATCTCTAGCATTCTTGTTAGCATTTACCTATGTAAGAATCTCATCTCCCTTATTTGGACTCCTTGTCATAATTTCGACACAAGCAAGGAATGCAGCTTCGTAATCGCACTCAACTTCTTTCCTATCATAGTAATAGCATGGGTTAAGGAAGTAGCCAACACCATGAAGAGGTTGATTACATTGTTCAGCCCATCTCTTAGAGACTACCTTCAAGACATTTTCACAATAATTGTGCTTATCACAAAAAAGAGCGAATCTCCTCTGTCGCATATCTAATGGCAGCATAAACGTAGCCCATTGGAGGCTCTTCGTCGCCATGAACTCACCTCAACACTTGAAGCAATGGTTGCCCAACCCTGAGACCATGACAAATGCCTCTCCATAAGTTAGAACTTAAGACCAAATTTAAAATTCTCTGTCCAGAAGATTTTCTTGACAATGGATTCTGGGTCCATTTTTTTTTAGACAAACCATGCCTTAAGGCTTTGCTTATGCGTGTAAAGCCTTTGAAGAGTTAAGAATGTAGATACAGACTGAGTCAAACCAGCCCTTACCAGTTCTTTACCCCCTGTTTCTTTCCTAATGAATGCAAGGATAAGTTTATGTAAATAAATGAAGTGACTTCTCTTGCATCCATAATAACGGATTTTGTCACTAGTGTCTCTGTAAAGTCTGTTAAGATAAGGTTGATGCTATGGCTAACGCACGGTGCATAGATCAAACATTTTCTCTTTTGCATCAACAATTTGCCAGCTTTCATATAAGCCTCTCCATTCTGGGAAACAACTTGAACCACATGTTCTTCTCCAATTTCTTCCACCACTTTATCCAACTCTGAATAAAGAAAATTATGATCATGAATCTTACAAGACGCATCAATAGACTTCAAGAAAAAAGTTCCACTAGGGAATTAGCCAAAAAGATTATTATTCTCTTGCCATTGACGTTACCCAAGTCGTCCAACATAATAGTACAACCATAATTCCTCCATGAGGTTTGTTGTAATGAGAACAACTCCTTCGTGTTTACAACTTCTTTTCTAAGGAATAGATCTCTCACCTCGTGATAGGTCGAAGGCCTCAAACCCACCCCATAACGTCCAACAACTTCTAGTGCTTGGGCAAAGCTCCTTAATTTAACTGCATTAAAAGATACCCTTGCTTGGTACATCCACTTTGCAAAGTGTTGGATGACTATATTTCTTTCCTCAATCTTTTCGAGGTTATGATCATCAACAGTAGATTGACACTGCACCTTGGCAAGAGAAAAAGCAACATTTGCATTTACTGGAATCCCTACGCGAGGTAAATTTTTGGACGAAGTCCCACTTGACATTGAATCATCATCCTTCTTAGGTCCTTTCCTTTTTTTTCTTTTTCATGTACTTTATAATTTCATATTGTATATCATCAGTGGCTAGTCCACACTTTCTTGCATCAGTTCCAATCCCAGTAAGACGTACCCTCATTCTCCTTCTCCCACCGTTATATCGATTGCCACATAATTTACGTTCAAGACAATTCTTATCGTTTGTCTTTGGCCAAAATGAATGCTTCCAAGCGGGATCACTTGAATCAGGCCGACTGTAAAACATTTCAACATGGCCTGTCAAAAACCAAAATTTTACAGTAATAAGTTAAGCCATGTTATTTATAATTACGAAAATAGATGACAGTTTAAGCATACTATACAAACCATATTTTCAATCGTATTTCAGTGTGTGAATACACTAAAAAAATCACACTAAAAAATCATAGGTCTAATACTTCCTTCAATTATGTGCAATATCATTGACATACCAGCTTACGTATATGCAGCATAATCTTCACTTTTCCTTTCAATTAAAAAGGAAATCATTGAAAAAAGAAATCCATTCCCTTAAATGTATGTAAACACCAATTGCAGAAACTTTACATGTATGTAAACACCAATTGCAGAAATCAACGTAAGAATCCCTAAAAAAGCCCTAACGAGAAATCAAAGAGAAGGACAAACAACATAATGATAAGGAGAATAGAGAGGAGAACCTCACCTGGAAAAGATCATGAAAGGGAAAAAGCTAATAGCCACGCAACAATGTTCGAGGGTAGCAGTTCTGCACTTGTGGGTTCTGAATTTTTTAGTCGGTACCAAGGGTTCCACTTCCACCAAAATTGCAATGGTACAACTGCGTAAATTTGCAGGTTTGTGGTAGATGCTACAAAGTGAAAGGTGATCTTGCCATTGGCGATGACGAAGAAGAAAGACTCCAGTGGTGGGTGCTCTTGTCGTTGGCGATAATGAAAAAGAAGGACTACGGTAATGGGTGTTGTTTCTAGTCCTTCATGGTTGACGGCATTTCCTTGATACTCTGGTTGGCGGTGCAAAATTGCAGGTGACGTTGCTGTTGTCGGTGACGAAGTAGAAAAACTGAAAGAATTTGGTAGTGGGTCAACGTCTCTCTCAGTTTCCGGCAGTTATCATACTTACTTATTTTAGTTTTGTTAAATAATAAATAAAGGTTGTGAATTTATTTTACATAAATTAATGAAAGGGCAAGGTTGGAAGATTAAGAAAATTTATATCTTAAAATAGAAATTATCGATTTTTATGGGAGAGCCCAAAAAAAATCTGTTTGGTTTTTAAGAGACAGAGGAGTATAACGATTTTATAAGTGAAAATATTTATTCATTTTATGTCAAGAGACGAAATTTTTATTTATTCAAAAGAAGAAGAAAAACAAAAATGAAAATCGAAATAGAAAGGTCATCTTCATCGACAGAGCCCTAACACTCAGAAAATCAGTCTCATTCCTTCAGCTCAAGTTCAAACTAAATCGGGGCAAATCAGGTACAGAACCTTCACACTCTCCAAATCTCAATGAATTGATTGAATTTCGTCTCAATTCTGTTTGGTTGCTAAGAAAAACGAAAACTTCCTAACGTTTCTCTTAAATTTCTTGCCGAAGGAAGCGCTTCGGTTTTGATTCGATCGGTTTTGATAGTCAGCGAGGATGGCGAGCCCGACGGTGAACGCGGTGGGAGAGCCGGTCCCTACGTCGGCGGTGCTGATGTCCGCGTCCAAGCACATAGCCAGCAGGTGCCGGAGCGAGAATATCGCCTTCCTCAAATGCAAGAAGGACGATCTCAACCCCGAGAAGTGTCTCGACAAGGGCCGCCAGGTCACCGGCTGCGTCCTTAGCCTGTAAGAACATCACTCGCACAATGTTGCATCTCAGTACCTGCCGATTTTGATATCTAACGATGACTGATTTCTTATACCATTTGCCCGATTTGACTTATTGCGGATTTTGACATGCAAGCATCTAAACTTTGCTCGTTGTTTTTTCCTCAGTTTGTTATAGATACTCCCTCCGTTCCGTTGGGTTTTCTCTGACTTCTTTACGAATTCCTAATACGAGAGTTAGTACTTGTACGCATTGACTTTACTCATTGTTTTGCCCTCGCTTGAATTGCAAATGATACTTATTTTATCCGAGGTAGCTTTTTGAGCTCAATCAGATGTTTATGTGGCACTGAATCTATTCTAGGAGCTTGGAAGAAGTCATAAGGGGAAATTCCGACGGAAGGGACGTAGTATATGACATTATTTGAGTTCAATGCAATGCTTAGATGTTTAAAAACTTGTATCCTAGAAACTTGCAAAAAATCAAAGGGGACAGAAATCTTGGTACGGATGGAGTATTCTTTGTTTACTACATATGGGGCATGTAAAAAAAAATGCCGTTAAGCTAATTACGCGTGTCTTGTTTCAGTTGCTATTTTTAGTGGTATGAGACTATGATTGTGTTTACTGGCTATTGATAACTAATAAGTGAATGGTTGTAACAAGATTGTTTAGGTTTGCCTCAATATTCTCTTTTTCTTGGCATTTTGGAATCTACTGCCTTTCGACGAAGATAGAATCTCCATCTCCAGCTGGAAATTTCCTCAAATTTGTTTCTCGATGGCAAAGTTGAACAAGTTTACTGTTACTGAAAGCAATATAATTGTTGTTGAATAACCAATATTAATGGGGACTAAGCAAGTACAATTATCTCGCATAATTTGGTTCTTAATCTAGTCCAACTCCAGTTTCTTTGGAAAGAAATAGCTTGAACGATTTGTGTCTTTGGAAGATACCAAAGAAAAATTCATAGAAGAGAGTTTAATCAGACTTGAGGTGGTCTTTTACTCAGACTGTCCTTTTTCGCGTCTTGACATTTTTGAATGGTCACGATTAGACTGGCCATAGTAGAAGAGTTTGTTGTTTTTGTTAATGTTATCTGAAATCATAGCTATGTTATCAGCAACTAAATTTTAATGTAGCATGTTTTATTTTCCAATTGATTTGAGGGTGTGGACTACCTTAGGATGTCCGTCAACCGTGGTAGTAAGAGAGTGAGTTTCTGTAATTCCTTTTTCTTAAAAAGCAAATAGCTAGACTCTGACGCCATTTTCTTTTTCTGTTTAGATGTGTATAAAATTGAATATACCAAGTTGCCTCTCTTCTCTACATGGGCCATCAGAAATGGTTTGACAAAGCCCAAAACCTAATCTTATACTCTTTACCATCCCCATTGTAGCAGTGTTTAACATGATCGTAGTTTTTGACATAGAGATGATAATATCTTTTCCCTGTAGTACTGTGGAGATTGTGTAGAACCTTTTAGTTGGCTGTTGTGCTATGCGAACAGAGTTACTGATGACCTATTCATAACAGTAGTACTACCTTGTTGACTGGGTCCAATTCTTGTCTGCTGCATCTGCAGCAATCACTTCCCCTCTCCGCCGGTACTGCAGATCCCTACCACCATTGTGGCAAAAATAGTACTCAAAAACTAATTCACGTCATTTGAACACCTTCGGTCTCTGAATTTGCTCGCCCTCAAATGTTAAGTTCCGACTTGCGGAATGTTTTGATTTAGAAACCCCGATAACACAGGTTCCAACTTTGGCTATTTTGAAAATATAATAGGGTATAATGTATTATAGGGTTGAACTTTCCTCGCTAGTCATGTATCTAAAAGTGTTTTCTCTTCAATACAGCATATATCATTTTCTGATTTATGAGAAGAAATCATTTCCTGGTAGTTTTTTTGAAAAGTTTCAAATTATTTTCCTTGTTCCGTGAAGAACATAAATTTCTTTTTATCATCCAGTATTGGGTGAAACATTTTAAATGATTCTTTTACTGAAAGATTTCTCATATGGCCTAGAAAGAGTCCGTGTGGGAACAGTAGTATCTCTTCTTTTTGGTACATATGACTGAGCTTACATACAGACATATGTATACATGTATGGGAATGGATCATAGTGATAAGTAGGATATATACATTAATAAAGGCACCAAAAGAGGAAGCAACCCCTGTACACAAAAAGTATGCCCTCGAAAAATCTATCCATTCATCAAATCTAGCTAAAATCTCAAGAAAGGCTTCATTGGAATTTCCCTCCAAGCCCGGCGGAAAAGGAGGAGCAAAAAGGAAGACTGCAGCCTTTGCATCGACAATTCCACCCCTTCAAAAGCTCGTCTATTCCTCTCCAGCCACACGCACCGAAGCAGACCCAAGGGGATCAGTCCCAACAATCGCGCTTTCCCATCCGTCTCTTACAAAGTGACCAGGATCTCAACAAATCGATAACAGACTTAGGCATCACCCCAGTGAACACGTAGGAGGCTTAGAACCAACTCCCAAAGCTCACGAGCCACAGGATAATGCAACAATAGGTGGTCCAGCGATTCACTGTTGCTTTTGCACATATAGCACCAATTAACATAACGCTGCCGCTGATTATACCCAGCTTGTCGCCTCCCAAGCGAAAAAGCATACATCGAGAGGAGTTGTCGGTCTCCAAACTGATGACCAAGAAGTCTACCCCAAGCTGACAACAAAGCATAAAGCGAATTCACTGAGAAGGTGCCCTTGGGGCCTCCCTCCTACAACACTTTGTCCCCTACACCTCTGGCCTCCCTAACAGTGTGAAGTCTATGAAGAAGAGCTGAAACTGCGTCAAGCTCCCAATCCCGAAAGCTTTTTCTCAACATAGGGCTCCACACAATGCCCTCCGATGATCTAGTGAACATGTCCGCTACCAATGCCTCCTTGTCACTAGCTCATGGAAACAACATAGGGAAAGCCTTCCACGACTCCTGAACGCAACATGCATCTAACCAAAAGTGTATCCAGGAGCGGTTGCCAACCTTATAGTGAATGAACTTCTCAAAAATAAGTCCACATCCATCTAATAGCATCCACAAACTGCTGCAATAACCCCTGCTTAGGGGCCCAAGGAGTGGCACCAGCCCCAAACATGCCACTTACTGTCTTCCACAAAGCATCCCTCTCCACCGTAAATCTCCATAGCCACTCGCCAAAAAGACACGTATTAAAGGTTCTCAACCTCTTGATGCCCAGCAAGCCTGTGTGGATGGGAGTACACACCAGAATTCACTTAATGATATCTGTATCATCCTCCACCCCCTACCAAAGAAAAACTCTCTCAATTTTCTCCATTTCTCGACCACTGAAGCTGGGATCATGAAAAGAGACGTGAAACAAGTGGGCAAACTGGAGAGGTGACCCCCTTTAGAAAGAAACTGCTTCTTCCCTCCAACCAACCCTCTGTCTAACTGCTTCCCCTCTGCACCCCAACAAGCCTTCCCTGAACGACTCCTCCTGCGGAAGATTCTCCAAGTAGAAGCAGACTCCCAATCTTACCCAACCAATTGTCTGAGCCAAGACATGAACGTTTGGAACCTTCCCACAAAACAACTCTCTCTTAGCTAGGTTAATCTCATTAATCTCCCCACCCCAACAAAAATATAAGTCCTAATTCATTCGTGCCATCCAACCTTACGTCCAGGTGTTTATGTATGTATCATGCTCATGAGAAGAAAACACTTGTTGTGGTTATTTTGTCCAAATCACCCCTGGTTTCTCAAGTCACAAGGCAAGGCCCTTAAGAGGAGGACTCGCATCCTTCAATTCAAAATTAAACTGTAAAGAGCTTCAGAACCAAGGAGATGCAACTAGAACTAGCAAGAAGTCAAGCAATCATCACTGAGAATGGCAGCAACATAAGGACTTTTCAAATGGTTTTACCAGTTATGCTTCTTGTTGTCGAGAGTTTAACGGTTTAACCTGTCAATCATATAAAACTGATATCCAAGTTAGCAGCTTGAGTCTTGAGAAGAATTATGTTGGCCCCAAAACAAATATAGAACAACTATGTGGATTCATTTAGCATCTGTCGTTGCTTCTCCTATTGATATAAGCACTCCCTGTGACAGGGCTCAGGCCCTTGAAGTTAGCTTATAGAAACGAGCTCCCATATTAAGCAGTATATTAGCAAAAAACCTTGAGGAGATCTTCACTTTGGCGTATCAGCTTTTGCATTAGTAGAATTTCCAGGGTTATTGGATGGTCCCTGGTTTTATTAACGAAGCAAAATTGGGGTTGTGAATGGATGAGAATACGGCAATGCTATTAGATGTCATGGGAACGTTGTCAACGGGGTTTGTGCAGGGATGGAAGAGGAGGAAAGAAAAAAGTTCTCCTTTCTGTGCTAAAAAATAGTCATAGGACAAGAGACAATTCCAATAATCATGGCATAATAGCCAACTCTAAAATGTAGCTAAGTTCGGAGTTTTCCTCCTAAGGACCTTGTCAATTGAGGTTCTCCTCTCTTATCTGATATAGAAATCTCATTGTAATATCCCGAGCCTAATATGCGATAAACTTTTACCAGGTTACTTAAGAACCTATAACATTTAATGGAATGAGCTCATGAGTATAATCTTGAAGAAAGGGTGAGTGCTCAACTTGTGTTTATCACAATTGATTTTTATTTGTAGGCAGCCCAAGGAAATAAAATAAATAAACTTATGAGTAAAGCAGAACGTACAGGATTATATGACACAAGGTGTAAAACAAAGAAAAAAAGATTTGCAGTAAATTATTTTTTATATTCTACTCTTGAAATTTGGATTTGAAATTTTAAACGTAGATCACTAACATCGGTGGCTACATTATATCTCGTGTACTTTCTTCGCTAATTAAGTTTATACCCATCGTTGACAATTAAAAAGGGTAATAACTATGGCTTTTTCTTTAGATGCAATAAATAATGGTACTCCCTATATTATTTTCTGAAATTTTTACTATAACTTTTTGACATTATGGAGAACCACATATTTTACGTACTCTCGCAGATAAGTATTTTTGAAAGGCAAAACTGAACTTACAATATAACAGTGTTTTTAATGACGATTTTGAGGTTTTAATCCTATAATTCTTAAGAGTGGCTTGAGATGAACCTAGATGCTTTTAGCACTGAAAATAACAGCTTCTAAGAGATTAAAATTAGTTTGGTGGGTTATTATAGCTAAGTGGGGGTGATTTAATTTAGTTTGATTCTATTTGTTGTGGTTAGATGGATTGTCTTATTAATTTATGTGATTATGTGATCTAGGTTGGAGAGAGAAACACAATTAAGAGACTATGTTACCCAATTTGAGTAAGGGATTCTAGCTTTCTTGATGTGGTTAGAGAAAACTGCAGTCCTCTCGTTGGTTTTGAAAGATTGTGTTGTGTAAACTTTTATGAACTACTCGCTTAACTCATTTGTATATGGTCAGTAAGATGAACAATCCTTTCTTTATAAGCGGAGTCTTTAAGACATTCTTAGTCACTCTGGTGGCTTTTGTAGTTACTTGGTAACTTTTGCAGTCCACAAAGTGACTTGTGGATAGCCCTCTTGACGGTGGGTATTGCGTTACTGATATGCGTTTTATGTTTTGGGGTTTTGTGTTTGATTTGGGTCCTTAGGTCCACTTAATGATCATTTTGTGCATTTGCTTCGTCTAGTTTGTTGCATCGTTTATTAGTTGTTACTTGCTCGTCAATGCTTTTGGCTTAATTTTTGACTTTGAATTATTGTATGGTTTATCTTTTATCCCCATCTTGTCCCCCCTTACTGGGCTATTCGAGCTCTCCCTATTCGTTTACCTTGTCCCTTACAACATGTGAAAGAGGTTATTAGAAACTTTGGCTAGCTTTTAATGTTCCGACTACTGTACTTATTTAATTAAGTTAATTGAACAATTTAGTTTTATCTTTGAGAACTTTACTTGGATGTGGGTAGTATGATTTGGAGTTAGAATTGTGTAATTAGACTCAGCCATTGCGTTTATTAATTTGTTTTGGATGGAGTTTTAGATTTTTATCTCATGGAGACATTTTGTCAATAGTGGATTTAGATGCTCTGTTTTATACCTGGTGTAACTGTGAATATAGTGGTATATTATTTCATTTTAGGACTCTAATTTCGGTCACGAGTTACGAAATTGGGCGAGTTACACTCGATCATAAGTCATAACCATCTGTTATGTCCATTTATTTAGTTATAGAATTGATCTCTATTTTCTTACTATTCTTTCTACAAGGTGATTGCATTATGCTTACAGAACTCAGTGAGATACTATCTTGAGGGTGTGATCTCCCTGCATGTGAATGGCCTTTTTTATGCTTTCATGTTTCCTAAATCTTGAGATAGGCCTAAGGTGGAACTTGCTAGATAGCAAATGTCGAGATTTTGATGCTTGCATTATCTATTCATCTGATCTCTGTCGTAAATCTGTTTTTCTTTTTTCTCTTTTGAAAAGATAATCTTATGGATTCACCCTGATGTTTTTCAAGCAGGCTAAAAGAACTACACCAGAATTGCACAAAAGAGATGGATGCTTATGCCAGCTGTATGTACTACAATACAGATGAATTTGAGTTATGCCGCAAAGAGCAGAAAGAGTTCGAGAAAGCATGCCCGTTATAATGACAGAGTTTGACCTCAATCTTGTGCCTGAAATAATTTGCACCAAGCCTCGAGGAACAAATGCAACTAGTTGCAGTTTTTACGATCAGTGTCTAGGGTATGAATCCATGTGTAACAGATTGTCCTGGGCGATTGCTCTTCTGTAGCAAGATAATATCACTTTTTTCCCTATGTTAACAGTGGATGAATTCGGCATCCATTACTTGAATGCTTGATGGTTTGTCATGGTATCTCTCAAGTTAAATGTCAATGTGCTTTTTTTGTACTCGAGAAAGATGGTTTGGTATCAACTGCCAAATAAACATGATTTGAGAATTATGGTGTAATTGACGTGTGGTATTTAACGAGATGGGGGAGTTTGGGCTCAAGGTTCTATTACTGTTATTTCGGTCCTTTGTTTAATTGGTTATATCGCATCATTGCTATCAACGTTACATTGAAGTTTTGTCCGTCTTGAACGGAATTCTTTTTTTCTTTTGTTGACAGCAGGGAGAATTTGATAGAAGGGATAGCAACCTTATCCAAATAAATGCCACAAGTTTGCAGCACCACAGTACACAAAAGAGGAAGTAGATCCGAGCTGGTATCAAACAGGGAGAAGAAACAGGAGACTAAGACCATCAGCTTTTCATCTAGAATTTGTACCTACCACAGCCAAGTCAATCCAATGGCAAATTTGAATTGATGTCACTAAGTAATGAACCCCTATTTACCCGTACAAGAATCAATTTGGAGTTGGTGTTAGTAATGATGTACGATAACCTTTTCACAGCCATGAGAATACTTTATGCCTGTCCAAATCGCTCATAAATTATAAAAAAAAAGTAAAAAAGCACTAAGGTAAAAAAAACTAAATATTGACGGTTATTAGGAAGGGGAGCTGACATAGTGAGTGACTCAGATTTTTTTTTTTAATTTCATTGTCTAACCTGTAATGGGGTGGATGGTTATTTATTGGACGTTTGTTCCATAATGAGGCAGACGACGGGACAAATTAAAAAACAGATCTGGTTTGTCCATCTGCAATAGATGGACGGTTAAATCTTGCCACGGGGAAGAGATCAACTCACATCGGGAAGAAAGCTATAATTTATTATTTATTGACAAATTAATAATTGCTGAATAGAATTAGTGATGTATTTTTCTGCGTCACTAAATATCAATCACTAAAAATATGTACCAACCATGATCTTTTATTCCATGGGCTACCTCAGCAATCTTCAAAATTGGCTCTTGGGCAGAGCCAAGTGTCGCAGCCAAATTTCGATCGGAGAGAAGAAGACAAAGAAGTTCGTCTTCGTCAGTCTGTCGATTGCAGCATCTAAGGCTCTGTGTTTGACAAAAAAAAAATTGATTTTCAGTTTCCAAAAAAATTAAAAATAAAGAGCTGTTTAATTTTATTTTTTTTACAAAAATAATTGGTGTTTGATAATCCAATTTTTTTTGAGTTTTTTTTCTTTTTGGTGTTTGATAACCCAGTTTTTTTGTGGTGGTTTGCGGTGGCGGTGGTGGGGCGTGGCGGTGGCCGACGGTGGTGGTGGCCGGCTGCCCGCGGTGGCCGCCGACAGTCTCCACGGTGGTCACCGGAGGTGGCCGCCGGCAGTGGGCCCAGAGAGGTGGCAGCCGACAGTCACCGGTGGTGGTCGCCGAAGGTGGCTGCAGGCCGGAGGTGACTACCGGCGGCCGACGGTGGTGGTCTAAAAAAAAAATTAACACTGAAAAAAACTTATTTTGGAGTTTTTAAAAATAACTTTGATTTAAAATTTGATTTTTTAAAACTGAACGGAAAAAAAAAAAGTTGAATATAAAATGCGTTTTTTTTTTTTTTCAGTTTCTAAAACTGAAAAAAAAAAAAAAAAAAACCTTGTCAAACGGGTGTAAGCAACAGAGATACTTTTGCTATTCCGCAAGACGGTGGGCCTACCAATTAGAGGTCGACACGAGTTCACAAGCGAATCTGACCAACGAAGCAAACAAAAGGGCACGGTGTCCCACCAGTTATCATCAGACATCGGACTTTTTAATCATACGACGACTCAACAAAATGTCGTCATAGTTTACCAAAGCAGTCTGCTCACGCAATTAAGGAGCTTATCCGGTGGTGCTTCTTCCATGCCAAGAATTACCTTTAAACAACGTTGATCCAAACAATGATGGTGATGAGTGCTGTGTCAAGTCCAACCTAACCTAGTACTGTGATGGTTTCTGTTGTGTGATTACAAGAAAAAGAACTAGGAAACCAGATTGATATAAGTTTATGTTGTAAATGTCACAAAGTCCTAATTAAGTGCTATTAAAAAGGACTTTTTGTGCATAAAATCTCGAGATTTAGGATCATGTGCGCGAATCATCTTATTATTTTAGGTTTTATACTCAACCGGTTAATGACTTAATTTGGTACGATATATGGGCAAATTCGGAACTTCGGTCCCTATTTCACTTGACAGTCGCACTAGCTTATTCACTTTTCTTGTAGCGGCCTGGTGTTATCAAACCTGTAACCAGTCTGACCACCGTAATACAAACGCCAAAGCCACAACATCAACCGTACATCCGTAGATCCAACAATTATCACCACATAAACAAAATATGGTTCAGGATCCTGATTATAGCCATGAATCCATCAGCTTCAAAGGTTCAAGCTGAAAATCGTCGTTGAAACTTACTAGTCGATTTTGTATAATTAATTCGATGAGAATCAGATGACGGATTTACAGTCTTATTCATGGGATTATATCCAGAGACGAGGTTAGGGGTATGGTTATGGGTCTGGGTTGGTGAGAATGGAATGTCCAGTTGCAGTGAAAGTCGTGATGGTGGTATTATGACAGTGGGTTGGTGGAGGTTTGATACCAATTACATCAGTGACGGCGGGCGCGATGGTTGGCTGGTGAAGGACGATGGTAAGAATGGAAGCCATATCTGTTAATGGTAGTTGTTCACGTGTAAAGTTTTTTTGACCAAATAATTGTTATGTGGTTGCCATCAATAAATTGAGAGAGGGAGTTACATTTTTCCCAAAAAAAGCAACACACACCGAAGAAATTGAGATTTGTTCATCAATTAGCAAGTACCGCACTAAATTAAAATGTTAGGGTGTTGTGCACTAATATTGAAATAGTCAGGTTATCGATGCACGTGACCCCAAAGTTCAATATTTTACGCGCAAAAAAGCATAGTTGAAGACAAAATTGAGTTCCTAACTATATTGCACATAAGGGTTTTGAAAATTAATTTTTGAATGATTTGATAAGTTTACACCGATTAGATTAACGTGAAGACTCTGAAAAGGGAAGTAAATTCAAAATGCAACACTTGATCAGTTTTTGAGCCTAATATTTAATTGTCACTACAAATTTTCATAAGGAGGTTATAAGGAACTTGTTCATTTTAAAAAAAAGTAATGTTTGTCATAACAAATCAAGGTTAATTGCCTGTGCAAAATACTTTGCAACCTCATATATGAAATACTATTGTGTCGACCAAATCTTTGAAACTATTTCTTGACGTTGTTTTAAGCACTTTCTACTCAAACTTATTTCACAGCTTACGGTTACAACCACTAGTGCTCAATAACTAATTAGTTCAGTAATTTCTAGAGTTAAATACACGTTAGTACCCTGAAAGTATCCCAAAGTCTCACTTGAGGGTCCCAAAGTTTATTTTTTTACACATAAGGCTCTGTAATTTCAAATTTACAATAAGTAAGGACTTCCGTCCAAATTCTTAATGTTCTAAGCAAACCCGTCAGGGACAAAATTGTTCGAACAAGTTTAATTTTTTCTCTCTTCTCTTATGCTTTAATTTCTTTTCTCTTCTTCTTCAAAATTTCACCCATCTCCTCCAACCCAGTTCGGCACTAATCCAAGCTCCACTAATGATCTAACATACACAAAGAAGCCAAATCACCCAAATCTGCGTCATCACAGTCAAACCACCACCATACCGTCTCATCTAATCAAATCATTATCACCGTCGGTGCCGTCTCATCACATCACCACCGGCACCAATACCACAACCACCATGGTGCACCAACATAGTCGCAGTCAACACAATCGGCGCAACATCAGCGCTGGGGACCACCAATCTGCCGGATCTCCATCATCTGACCCACCGGCGTAGACCCATCACCGAGGACCACCAGATCGGCGTGATCTCCATCACCTGACCCACCTTTCAACTTTTTGACTTCCACCGGAGAACACCTTCTTGCAAACCTCATAAAACTAAGAAATAAACCATGCCCGCGATCGAGCCGGCCTTATGAACTGCCATAAGTGGAGGCCGTCGTGGGCTGCTGAGCCTGCGATTTTTGCATGGAAATCGGGCGGGTGTGGGACCAGGATGAGGTCGGGATTCTGGAAATTAGAAGTGGCCTCGATGGCCATTTGGGCTTTGAGGATTGGGGTTTTTGGTGGTTGAATTAAAATGGGTTGTCTCCATACAAGGGCTCAGCTTTCTAGAGAGAGAATGGTATGCATGTGTAGAAATGAAGCTAGAGAGAAACTGTTACGAAATCGCTCTAGATAAATATGTATAGAACACGATATCCAAACAAGAGAGCACAAAAAAATTGAGAGAACTCAAATCCACTTTGCACAAGTCAGATTTATAAAACTTCCTCATGTGTATCTCTCACTAGTTTTCCTAGGACTCTTCTCTATTGTTTTCCTGCTCAAAGATTGACTCTTTTCTCTTGATAACCAATGTGGGACAATATGTCGTTATATACTAAGAGCCAAGTTGCAACCTTCCTTGAGTAACCAAGACATATATCAACAGAAACAATGAGATTGGTATAATAGAAAAAGGCGGTGGACGCTTGTAACAGGTCAAGGGTTGACGAGGTGGTTCCGGGGATGTGGCCTGAAATGAGATTCTTACAATGGATTAGGGTTCCAAAAATCGAGGAGTTTTACAATAAAAAATCAAATATGGCTTGACAAAATTGTCCCTGACAGAAAGGACTAGATCGTTAGGAATTTGGACAGAAGTCCTTACTTATTGCAAATTTGAAATTACAAACCCTTATGTATAAAAAAATTAACTTTGTGACCCTCAAGTGAGATTTTGGGATACTTTCACAGTACTAACGTGTATTTAACTCTAATTTATTTGTACTTATGAAATCTAATTTAGACACACTTATGTGATTTTAAGAATTTATAAATAGACAGAGTAAACCAGTAAAAGCTATATAATGTCAGATTTTTAAGTATAATGCATCTCTCTCTCTCTACCAATCTTAATCGAGAATTAACGTCGCTCTTTCATTTTATGACAACTAACATACATGTAAACAAAAATTGGTTGGTTCAATAACAACTCTTTAAAAATGCCATTAAGCATCGTCACAAAAAAGCATAGCTATCTGACACAAACATAAGTCACAACACCCGCATAACTTTGAACTAAACTTTTGATGCAACAATTTCAAGAAAAAGCGAATCAATAAGAATCAGAGTGATTGTTTGCGATTAAAAAAAGAAACATTTTGTAAGCAAGGCTATCAAAACATTTAAGGACACTAGTATAGAGCACGTCCGTTGTATGTGAATATAGTCGAGAGTAATATTTGAGGTAAATATTATTATCTTTTTTGGACTCAAAATAATATAATTCAATTATGTTCTTATTTCTTTTGTAACTTATTTTAGAAGAAATGTAATCAGTTCAATATTTTGAAATATTCTTTGTAAACTTCTGGATTGAAAAATTGTTTGATGGTACTGTTGAAAATAAAAGCAAATTGAGAAATTAAAAGAATGAATCTACATATTTATTTTTGTAATCTGTTAAATTAATTTATGGTTAAGATTTATAATTTTTAAGATCAGGTGCTTTGCATTTCTATCAATAAGAAATGCAAAACACTTGTTTCTTCAACTGCAATAACCGAACATATTTTCAGTTCAAATTGGCACCATATTTAAGTATTTTTTATGCATATTTAGCCCCTTTTCATTTTTTTTTCTAAACAATTTTTTGCTTCTTAATTAAATTTTCACGTTTTTTTTATTATTTATTTTTTCAATTAATAATTGTTTGCTAACCTAAAAATGCAAGGAAAAAAAATCACAGTTCTTATTAACCCGGTCAATATCTAATGTTTATTTTATTTTAACCAAATTAAAAAAAAAGAATAATAAAAGAATTGCTTTGTTCTGTATTTCTTTTTCATCACACTTTCCATTTTCTAATGTATATAATAGATTCATCACCCAATATTCTTTTAATTTCATCCAAATTTAAAAATTCAAAAGGGGGGGGGGGGGGTAAAAGAAGGGTAATAATGTAATTGACATAATTAATGGAATGCATAAGCATTCAAAAATGATTTACAACATTCATACTTTTATAGGTAACACACACACATATAAATATATTTTTCATAACCACACATTTGTTTTTCAATGTGTAAATGTTGGTTTAGATTAAATTTATGACCTTGTTCCTTAAGCGTATTACAAAAAAATAAAAACTTAATTAGAGAAGGGTACGGTTGTCATTGAAATAATTAACGGAGGGTAAAACTGAAAATAATTATAAAATTAGTTATTAATAATAATATTTATGAAAGGGTAGGATAATAATAGAGTAATATTTATGACATGGTAGGATTGTTATTGGAGTGATTAACGAAGGGCAAAAATGAAATAAAATGATTTACAAGATTCATACTTTTATAGGTAGTGTAGATGTAGATCTACAAGGGAGAGCATGTACAAGCACTAGTTATTGATGAAGCCGCTACGTTTGCAATATAGTCAGGATTTTAATGATCGAATTGAAACGTGAACGATAAATATTATTAGCCGTTCATACACGCTAAATTGAAAAAAATCGGCAATAAATTATGAATCTTTTCTAAAGTATCGAAATCGCAAAAAGTTTAGCGTGGGCATGCGCGCACTGGATCTAATAATATAATCCTTGGGCAGAATATTAACGACTTCGTGTCACCACCTAACCACCCCACCCGACCCAAGGTTACCCAACCCGCTGACTCTAACCGGAGGTGGTTCACCATCCCCACCCTTCTACGCCAACTCTCCAACCACCGTGACCACCACCTCCCAACCACCGCCTCCCTTGTATCAAATGCCAACTTCTCCTTCATCCTCACCGCCACCACCACCGCCGCCGCCGTCGCAACCTAGGTCTTCCCTAATGGACACCACCGCTTATCACCAGGCGGTCAACGACAACCTCTCAACTCCTCTATGGGACTGGAACGAGTTCCTAGACTTCAACCTTGACGATCAGCTAGCCCTGCCGCTCGAGCACATGGCTTTGCCTGACCCTGTTCAGTCCGATAATTCGGACCGGATCCGGAAGCGCGACCCGAGGCTGACGTGCTCCAACTTCCTGGCCGGGAGGATCCCGTGCGCCTGCCCGGAGATGGACGCGCTGCTGGCGGAGGAGGAGGCGGCCGCGCCGGGGAAGAAGCGAGCCCGCACGGCCAGGGCCACGGCGGCAGCGATGGGGAAGGCGAGGTGCCAGGTACCGGGCTGTGAGGCAGATATTAGCGAGCTTAAAGGATATCATAGGCGGCACCGTGTTTGTTTGAGTTGCGCCAATGCGAGTGCGGTTGTACTGGAAGGAGAGAACAAGAGGTACTGTCAGCAGTGTGGCAAGTAAGTAGTACTTTTCTCCCCCCTCTTTTACGCGGCTTTAGCAAATTTTGTGTTTGGCACGTGCGTTTACCGTTGATTGGTGCGAGATTTTATGTGATCGGTACTGGGACTGTGAATGTTGAAATTGGTTGAATTGGAGGGCATAGCCTTGAGAACTCGGACATAGCCTCTGCACGAGAGTGGGGGTGATCCTGCGAATGTGAACCCTATTGTGAACCTGCAATGGCGGCAGCTTTGTTGTAGTTGGGACGAATTGGCAGAGACTCCAGCACATGAAACTACATTGACTACAACGTTGGGGTCATGATGAAAAGGATGTGATATTGCTATGGGCTATGGATGGTTTTGCTACATCTGTTACTGGAAACTTTGTTCAAGTATTTTAGATGAGTTCTTTGGCTAATTGCAGGGAACTGTTAATATATTTGAAGTGCAGTATTGCTAGAAGATTGGCCTATTTAAATTCTTAAGACCACACTTGTAAAATTATCTTCGATTTGTCGGTTGACATGAACTTATTAAAAGAAGTTTAGCTGAAGTTATTAGATTTAGTCGATGAACAGGTTTGCACATTTTCTTGAAACTAAAGTATCTTATACAAGAAGGCTAGGTGTAAGATGACCATTGGGAAGTTGCTTGATAGTGATTACCGGCGAAAGGAGCTTTGTCGTCATTAAATTTGATATTCTTCCCTGGGCAGGCTCTCTTCTTTGTAATGCTTACACTTTTCCATCGGCATTCTAGTGTAAGGATGCTTTTGTTGTATGTCAGTGTGATGGTAGATCTGTTTAACGAATTAAAAGGAAAACAATAATATGCAGAAGGAATGAAGGATGAATAGTTACATTTGCTTTACAACCTCATGATTTACTTTGGACGGGTGATATTTGGAATGCATCTGAATGGCCTGACTGGACCAATCCATCCTCTGTATAGCATCTGCAACTGTCGCATTGCATCTAAATGTGATGGCACATTACCTCTCAATGTAATGTCGCCAGTTCTAGTAGTGATTGAATCCCAATGTCCTCGGCTTGCCTGCCTATTTTGTAGAGTGCCTCTTAGTGCCTTAACACTCTGTATCAGTCAAGTGCACCATCTTCTTCCAAATAACAGATAGCTGCCAGTTACTCCTTTAATATGTTTCAACTTTGAAGGTAACTAAGTGGTCAAATTACACGGTACAAGTAATAAGGTTATAAACTAAGAAGCACAAACAGGGAAATTTGGTGATCATATGGATGTGCATTGGCTGCTGGTTTAGACATAATTGACCATAGTATTTTTTGCATTCCAAGTTACGTATAGGGTTTCACTTAAATTCTCAAACTTCTTTCGGGGTTCGCAAGTAATTTGACTTCTGCACTTTGGTTTAGAAAAGATTAGGAGTAGGGGAGTTGTGGCCTGTAATATGCAAGTGATCAGAACCAAAGAGTAGTGGTTGCAGCTGTCCTGCATTTATTGTCTTGAATTTAAGCTAACCCTAGAATATCAACATACTTACCAGTTACCACAGTTCACTTCAACTTGACTTCTATTAGTCAGAAGCTTTCTGTATCATAAATAGGTAGTACTAGCTTATTTATAAAACTACTGTATCCCGGCACACCCGTTTCCTGTAATTGCGGAACAATGGCGTACCCGCATATTCACACCGGGACCCGAATCTGTGTTTTTTAGGTAATAATAAGAAATCAGATGAATCGAACTCTTATTTCTTCCATCTAGTAAGACTTGATCAATACATGTCAGCACCATCTTAGGCGTGTTTAATTCATATAGGTTTTTTCTCTTTCTCTACTAAATCGGACAACCACAGATCTGCACTATATGTCTGGGGTCTATGTATGTCCTTGTTGGGTATGGGAGCCATATGACAAGATGCGTCTGTCTCCCCTTTAACATAGTTTTGCACCATTGTTTACATTATGAAATATGCTACTAGCGACAGCCTGCCTTTGCTGAAAGCTGACTGGTAGGTGCCAATAGTTGTGGGCATTAAGCCTGCTAGTTGTCTTACAAATGACATCCGAATGGCATTGCAGGGTGATATAGGCCTAATCTTTGACGTAGGACATGAAACAATCAGCCACAATTTGATAGGTGACTTTCACATTTACTTGGATTAGTTGGATAGTTTGGGCCCAAAAAGAAGGCTGATGTGGCGTGATAACTATGCAAGTCAAGGTAGGGTAAGGGGAGGACCAGAACTAGTAAGAATCTGAAATAGCACGCATTCATAGGTTAGGATGTCAGTGAACTTATAAAACATGATCACAAGGAATGATTTGCCCCAGCTCCGAAATACGGTGAGTTGAGTAGACCGAGTTGATCAACTTCAGTAATGAGCTGTTCTGTTTCTCGTATGCAGCTCTATAGAATATATGTGGATTACAAATTTGATTAAGTCTGCCTTTGAATTTTGAAACATGAATTATGAACTTGTTCATTGCTTAGTTACCCGTATGTGGCATCACTGGAGACACGATGATGTAGATTGCTGCTTCTTGACTGATGCATACTTTTTCCAGCCTGCATTTCTATTCAGACTTCACGTCCTTGTGTTTGAACTTTTGGGTGATTGTTTGCCATCCTGTAGAAATGGGATTGATTTCAATTGAACCAATGAGTTTTAGTCATTTTCATTTTATAGGCTCTGAGAGGGGGGAAATGCGGCTCTCAGGGGCTTAAGGCTGAATTGTATGTAGGGCCGAATCTGAACTGTATTGTTATATGGTGCATAGCATAGCATACCATTTCCAGTTTGATTTTTATATTTGGAGTTCATGATGGCCTCAAAGTTCATGACTGTTGCAATCCTGTGGCGTAGAACTGAATATCTGTTGAACAAATCATATTATGTCATTTTTTGTTCCGGTAGCTGCGGCAACCGAGGAAATGTTCTCTTGGTGCTGTCATATTTAGGATTGATGTTGTACTGTATAGTTGGCTTGAATATTGGTATGTTGACACTGGCAGGTTTCACATATTATCAGATTTCGATGAAGGTAAACGTAGTTGCCGAAGGAAATTAGAGCGCCATAATAACAGACGCCGCAGAAAATCCACTGATACCAAGGTCGCCACTGAAAAGGAACCTGAACAGGTTGAACAAGATGAGGTTGTGGTGTGTGATGAAGAAACTGGAAAAGGTATAATCAACTAAACTAAGGGTTCTGCGTCCGTAATGATGAATCATCACCCCGAGGACCTTAACCTAGTTATGTCATAGTTTTGGTAGATAATTGTCCACGAGCATATGTTTCTGTTCCAGCACATTATAGATCACATACTTAACTTCATAGTGAAAATGATTGGAAAGAAGTATCTGTGCGAAGTAATTTAGAGTAACTTTTTACTTGCTTCTTCTGAAAGATTTCTGTGTGGACAGATAGCATATGCTTAAGCAGCCAAGCCACGGAGCTGGAAAGATTATTGGACTCTGAAGGGCCTAGTTCGATACTTTGCTCTGCTCATGGTTCCCAAAGTATCGAGGGTGGTAGCCTTGAATCATTTTCTGCTCCATGTGAAAGACAAGTCGATGAAGAAAAAGAAAAATGCGGCCATTCTCCATCTTATTGTGACAAGAAGAGTCCTTTCTCATCTGTGGTAAGTTTCTGATGGATGGCTGGATGCCATGTTTTGGTCTATCTTTTATTATCCTGTTCTTAAATCCCGACGAACTGAAAATTGAAACTCTATGTAGTGCCCAACAGGTCGAATATCATTCAAGCTTTATGATTGGAATCCTGCAGAGTTCCCTCGACGACTCCGGCATCAAGTATTTAAAGGATTATTATTACAGTTTAGTATATAAGAAAAATAAGTTCTCTTTCTGTCAGAGACTATAACTTTGCTGAAACGAGCTAGATGTTATACAGATATTTCAATGGTTGGCTAGCATGCCTGTTGAGTTGGAGGGATATATCCGTCCTGGCTGTACAATCTTGACGATGTTCATAGCAATGCCAAACTTTATGTGGACTAAGGTAATCTATGTTCTGAAAATCTTTGTTATATCTCGCAGGTTGTGAAGACATTATTTCAATATGTACAACAATGATGAGTTTTGAGTTTTGAGTTTTGACAATGTTATTGAGTAATTAGTACTTACATTATTTACACCAACTGATTCTCAGTGGCAGTAGTTGTAGAACGAGAAGATTTTCCTAAGTTGATAAACATTTGTGGACAGTTTTGATAGACACCAGTGGCTTCCTCCAGAATTAAGATGTAGTGTTGTTTCTTGTGCTCAATAATTTGCAATCAACATTCTTTCTCCCTTGCTTTATACTGCTACCTCTGTGTATATATTCTTCAATTGTGGATTCCTAAGTACGTGTCCTTGAGTCATGATGATCCAACTTTAATCCTACATTCCTTGAAACAGTTAATTGAAGACCCTCTTGCATATATACATGATCTTGTTCTTACTCCTGGAAACATGCTATCTGGAAGAGGCACCCTACTTGTTTACATAAACAACATGGTATTTCGTGTTATGAAAGGTATTTTTGATGCCCAAACCTTCAACTCCACATCTATCGCTATTTTGCTTTTTTATACAACTGGAGATTGCAGTCTATTTTGATCTTAGTATTCTGTCATGTATATATAGTGGTTTTTCATAAAGCTAGCAGGCTGAAAATGATACCACAAGGTAAAAAGTGGGACAGATTTGAATTAAGAAACAATTTATCCTCTTCTTTGGCAGTAGAAGGGCCAATTTTGTTGATTAAGTTATTCATATTCTTGAGATGGCTAGAATAAACTATGCAGCTAGGAATGGCAACTGGGCGGGGATTTCGCAGAGAAGAAGGCATTACTTAGTTGCACAACATAGCGCTGATTTCAGATCTCATATAAAAGCTGGCAGGGAGTGTGTTCCTTAGGCGCTATTTGGTCTAATAATCTTCTCGCTTGATCTTTTATGACCTTCCAAGAATTGGAATAAGCCAGCAACCTCAGTGAGCATAGTGATAATCTGGGTTTGGTTCTTTCTTTCTAGCCAGAAGAAGTGTGACAATTTTGACAAGCTCTCTTCAGTTGTTTTCACCTGCATGAAACAGATTACGGAAGTCCACAGAAAAATGATTGCTAATTGCTTGAAACGAGAGGCAAAAGTATTCTGATAAAGACTTCCTCAGTAATATCAGCATGACTTTTGGCTTCATGCGCAGTAGCAATTCCATACCAAATGCGAGCAGTGGAGTCATGGGCTAAGCCTTAAATCACGCAGTCACACATAAATTGAGATTAGCCTCTGTGCAAAATATCAAGTTGCTTTCGTTGATCTTGCTCTTACTTTGCAAAGTTATTAAAGACAGGCTCTTAACATTTGTGCCAGATGGAATTAAAGTTACAGAAGTCAAGGTGGAACAGCGGGTCCCAAAACTTCATTATGTTCATCCTACATGCTTCGAGGCTGGCCAGCCAATTAGTTTTGTTGCCTGCGGAAGTAATCTACTTCAACCAAAATTGCGGTATGGTCGTGCTGCCTTTTTAGGCATTTAGACACTGGAAATATTGAATCTCAAGTATGAAGCTTGTGCAATAACTTAGACAGCAGTTACACTTCAACTAGAATGCTGCTCTTTTTTACGTTGCGTTGAGGATGTTCAGGTTCCTGACAACCCTTTCTCTTATCTTGATTAATAAAAGATCTCCTTTTCTACGTACATAAATGTGGGTTCAGGATATATTATGCATGTTCTCTGGGCATCAGCTAGTTCAGATTCAAGAGTAGGGGAGGGCTACCCCCTGTTGTGTAGCCCAGGATCAAGTGGCCTTTGTTGGACAAAAAGTCAAAGTAGATCTTACGTACATACTACTTTCTATCAGTCATTTGGGCTTATATTGAAAATTTTTGGGGGATTTAGTCAAAGGACATCTTTAGCTGTCATCTGGGCTTATATTGGTAACTGCTTGGGGCTGGTTAATGGGTTTCTGTTATACTTATTGCAGATTTCTGGTGTCCTTCGCTGGGAAGTACCTCAGATATGAAGTTTGTGTTCCATCACCATGTAATAAGACTGAAGAAGATCCTGCTAGTAGTATTGACCATCAGTTGTATAAGATACAGGTCCCTCATACCGAACAAAATCTCTTCGGTCCTGCATTTGTCGAGGTAGGACTTCAAGTAACCATGTTGATGTATTATTTCTGCCCGGTTGCATATTACCATCATATGGTTAAGCTTTTTGGTCCCTATCATTAGTGTTGGTGTCTCTGGTAGCTGAGCATCTCTTGATAGCATTTATACTAAATTGTATGCTTTTGTTTGGAATGTAGACAATTTTCACGAGATACAAAACTTTACTAGATTATTATCTGTTCAGAACCAATTACTCTGTATACAAGCGCTGTTCTGAGGCACATATTTTTTGCTAGTTATGAGGATAAAACGGTGTCATGAAGCCATGCATATGAGTATTCCGTTGTGATGTTGGAAGTTTTCAGATATTTCTCAATCAAATATATATTTTTTTTTTTGGTATGCCGATGGACTTATATATGTTTGTTGGGCCAGTCTTTTCTTGAGTATTGCCTCTAGAACCACCCAGTTCTGTATTGGAATTTTATGTGAGAGATGAAGAGTTTATGAGATTCACTTGATTTATCCTGATCTACGTATATCTTTTAACTTCAGCTGGTAACGTGGCACTTTTCAGGATCAAAATTGCAACCTTGCACTTCCTTATTTTCCTATTTAAGAAATATATGTATGGATTATAACTGAGTAGCAGCGGCTGAATTTTAGATAACGAAAGGGGATTAGAAAAAGTTGCTAAAATTAGCAGTTCTCTTTTGTAGGTTGAGAACGAGTCCGGACTATCCAACTTCGTTCCAATTCTTATTGGGGACAAAGAAATGTGTTCTGAAATTGAGATGATGCAGCAAAAAATTGGTAGATCTTTCTGCTCAGGAAGGTCACGGCATGATATTAGTTCTTCATGTGAAGTTTCTACATCAAGACAGGAGGAGTTTTCCAAATTCATCCTAGACACGGCATGGTTACTTAAGGAGCCTGCATTGGAAAATGTCCCAAATATTTTGACGACTTATCAGTTACAGAGATTCAATTGTGCATTGAACTTTCTCGTAAGTTACAAGTCCACAGCCATCTTGGAGAGAGTGTTACACTGTATGGAGATTGTAGTGGAGAAAAGTCAGGCTACTGGCATTGCTGATGCTGATATGAGGACATATCTGATGAATATGAATCACGCCAGAGCCATCCTACGTGAAAAATTGCAGAGAAAGGTGAATCCACTACTGCATTCTAGGATTCCCTTGCCAATAGGGGATTGCTTCAACCAGAGCTCTGAAAATGCCAAGGTTAGAAAAATAATTATTTTGCAGTTGAAGGTTAACTTGACGGCTGAAAGGGCTAAAGCTTTCCATTATTTGCTTTGTGATGAAACTATGAAATTGTTTTTGGCGAACTATGCTGGCCTCCCGTGTTTTGAGAATTACCGGGGGTTCCTTAGCAATTGTAAATAACGTGGATCTCCCTTGAGTTTGGGTTCTGAAACAGATTCGTCTCCCTGTTTAGTTGCCATTGATGGCATTGGAGGAAATACTTGTCCAAAAACAAATGGCGTGGCTAGAAACTGCCTACGTTGTTATAAACTGCTTAATATTGCCCTATTAAACGGTAAACTATGAATGCCTAATGAATATCCACTGCTAACTAGAAGTAGCAACTGGCGGGCCGGGCCTGGTCATTGGTCTGCATAGTATCCTGACACATTGTTTGAAACCGGTGGTTTCCCTTGGTCCTTTTGACAGAAGTGTGCATTGATGTAGTACTTGGGAAAGTTTTGTGTAAATGAAGTAAGGAAAGATGATGAAGTCATATTTTCCTCAGTCAGTTGCTTGTTTTAGAAAGAAGCAACTTTTATGTACTGTAACTATAAAAGCGAATTTGAATAAGTGGAGTTGGAACAGAACGTCTGATTAACGGGAGTAAAACCTAAAGTGGCTCGAAAAATTGTTCGTTCAAAGTACGTTAAAAGTTGCGTTTGCTCCTTTCTGTTCTTGCTCTAAATAGCTGTATTAGACTGCTACTGTGTGAAGTCCGTTCTTCTTCCTGTTTGGTCTCTAGTATGGGGTTTCCTCTTCACCGTTATATCTTGAGAATGCAGCTCATATTACTTTGTTTTACCGTTGACTTTCTTGATTTGTCTGTATATAACAGAAAGCTTGTGATTTCCACCCCCCCATCCCAACCCAATTAGAAAAAAGATGAATGATGAAGCACTTGGATGATTTTTACTTGGATTTCTATTAAATGAGTGTACCCACTTCTCCATTTCAGGATATCGATAATACGAAGAACAAGTTGGATGCTGTCGCGTGCTTAACTGATCCAGGCAGAAGTGCAACTGTTCGACTTTTGAATGGAGAAGTAGTTATGAACGTAAACTACAGTAGGGAACGACCGATTAAGTCCTGCAGTCAGTTATTCGGTGGTAGAGTTTTGAACACTCGTCCGGTTATCTTTCTCATTACTGCTGCTGCTGTCTGTTTTGGAATCTGTCTGGTCTTTCTCCACCCTCAGAAGGTTGGCAGATTTGCTACAACTGTACGCAGGTGTTTGTTTGACTAGGTCTCGAGCCTCCTAGATGTCAATGAATTGTTTAGGATTTTATGGGCCTGCTCTTGGTTTCTCCATAGACCACCTACATTGAAGCTGAAGACCAACATGTTATTAACATCAGCTGTAGATGTTTGACTGCTGAGGCTGGTTGTCGCCTTCTCTGGTGCACGATGGCATGATCTTTGCTTCCCCAGATGCACAATGGCACGAGAGCTGGAGGGATGATTGTTAAAATCCTTCAGAGGCAGTGACACATTTTTGACCAACCTCCTCTGTATACTACCTTTGTGAATATCAATATACTGAAAAGTCACGATTGCTTTGACTCCATTCTTACCGAGTTATAGTGCTCACCTGTGTACTCTCGTAACAGATGATTCAAGTACTCCGATCCGCTCATCTGTGAAAAATAATTATGCACACTGGTGGCATACTGTGTTGTATTCAGGCTCTGTTGATTCGAAATGGGATGTTTGTTCCCCTTATCATCACTTTTGGTGTGACTGTAAACAGATAGTGAAGTCTCACACTTGTTTCTGTTTTATTTCCATCAACTTGGGCTTCTTGGTACTGATATGGGTGGAAAATGTAATTGGCATCTAGCACCTGTCAAACAATCTGAGAGTTTCCTGCTTTACATCTCATGTAATGCTGCATCTTTGAGGCAAGCTGGCTGACCTAAAGTTCTTGCTCATACCAAGCAAAATTGTGTCGCTGCTTTCTTTGTTCTCATATGAAGATATTGTTCTTTTGTATGGAACTTCTGTAGTTGTCATCTTCGTGTCTTCTAGTTGGATCTTACAAAATTACAAATGATTCTGATGTTGTCTTTGACCTTTAGGAGATGTCTGTCTGTACCTTCGAACACTTGTCCACACTTCCTTTTTTCAGTGGTAAAAATGGGTCTAATTGTACGTTTCTACTTTTTCAACGATTCACGTAAGAAAAGTATAAGCAAATCTCGCTCTAGTCTTTGCTTTTAGCCTTTTTCCTTTACCGATTTGATAGACTTCTGTGTTCCAATCTTGGAATAGCCCAAGGGGAGGTTTCTCTCTTTACTCCGTCAATTGACTCAAAGCCTTTTGAGTCGCGGATTAGAGGACATTTCCATGCAAATACGGCCGACTATGCCTAAATGAAGCCCTCAAACCTTGAATGTTAGAGCCGTTAGAAAGTTAAGTTATGGTGTGACATTACATGCTAGACCTGTTGTTTTGTCCAACGCCTATATTTTTTCAGCACGCTCCTCCTACCCACACAAAAAATCCATGATAGAGAGCCCTATTGACAAATTTGACCGAAAAGAGCATGCAAAACTAACAGAAGCCTCATATATTTTTGCAAACTCCTCATTTAAGCACCAAAAGTCGAATTTTTTTATGGTTACTTCTTCAGACGAACCGGTGCGCTCAAATACTTTGTCGTCGCCTAATTTCATGTACCCCTCGTTGCTTGTTCCCCCACGCCTTTTTTTTTTTCCTCATAATATTCTTGTTCATATTGGCCTTGGGAAAACTTTGATGTTGGCTGTGGATCAAAGTTTCTGGTATTAGAGAGTAGTAGGAATGTCTCCTTTTCAGGTGATCCTGATGTATCGTGCCGATAGAGAACTCTAGTTTCTGGTAACGTGTTATCAGAGAAGTAGCAATGTCTCCTTTTCGGGCGATACTGATGTATCATGCAAATACAGAAATCTGTCTGTTGCTTGATTCTTGTTTCCTATAATTAATTTTTTTTGTTCTTTCTTGCAATTTTTGTTTGTTTGCTTTTTGTGTAAGACAAAATAATATCTTTGCCGATATTTTTAGTTTAACGATAGTGACAAAATAACTCGCAGATTGATTGGGAGACATTGTGTTGGGATATTTTGGGAACAAAAATGCATTTTCAAATCAAAATTAATAGCAACACTTTATTGCTAAAAGGGTTCGTTACATTACACGGGTACTTTTGAGATTTTTCTGAAACTACACACAATAATTTTATTACATTCCGTTACGTTCATAAAGTTAACAGAAGCAATGAAAATACCTTGATACCCTTCATAAAAAATTTAATTTACCCAACCTACTCGGCCACTGCTCACACCAGTTCACTGCTACCATACCAGCCGAATCACACACGGCAGAATCACCAAAATCCATTTTTCAAATACTCACAGATTCAACCAACCTTTTTGCTTTGAAATCAAATCTAGGATCCAAAATAAGATCCATTGAAATCAAATCCAAATAACAGTAGTTGCCGAAGGGTGAAGGCGCTGTGTAAGACAAAGATAAAGAGAGAGAGATCTGTGCACGGTGTGTGTGTGTGTGTATCTCCGATGGTGTTTGTGTATGACCGTATGAGTGCGTGCGCGGGGGGGGGGGGGGGGGGTGTGGCGTGTCTGGAGTTGGGTAATGGTGTGGTGGAGCCGGATCTGTTGGCTGTGGTGTGGCAGAGGTGGGTCATAATATGGTGGTTAGTTCTCAGTACGCTGTGTGTGTGTGTGTAAGAGAGAGAGAGAGGGGGGTGGTGTTTGGGGGTTGGGATGGTGTTTGGAGAGGGGGATGACCCCGCAGCACCATGGTGGTTCGCCGGCGTCTGCGGCACTGGCTGAGGAAGGGAAGACGTCTTAAAGGGCAATTTGGATGATCACAAAAAAAATAAGTGGCACCATAACTTTTATTCACGGATGCTTAACGGAATGAAATATTGTATATATATCCTACAAACCAGAAGGGGTGAAGTGTATTGAAAATACTTAGCAAGTATTATGCGGTGTAATTATGAATAAATTTTAGAAATATTGTGTGTAATTAATCATTTTTAAAATATGTGCACACTAAAATAAGATATAAATATGCCAATAGAACATATTGTAACCACAAGAGGGTGTATATATATTGTTACCTTATTGTATGGTTAAATAATACTCCCTTGCAACGCCAATTTTTGATAAAGATATCCAACTGTACAACATCTTTACGGTAAATGAGTATAAATATTGTTACCTTGTTGTCACGTTAAAATGTATTTATTGTCATTTTTCTATTACGGTAAAAAAAAAAAAATTTGACGAGGCAAAAGAAGAGGTCAAAGTCAAATAGTTACCATCCCAAAAGTGCGGTGGGTAGAGGAGAGGGGCAGTGTATTCCTCATATTTATTGGTTAGTTTCCCTCTTCCTCTGCCATGGAAGGCATATTTACTCATCCTTCCACCTTTTACTCCCACCCTTTTTCATCTCCATTTTTCGTTGTACCAGACGAGCTCTTAGCGACGATACATTCATCCGATTCTCTGTTCCTCGCTTTAGGAATCGGATGAGTAAAGTCGCCAGCACAAGCATTAATAGAGGGGCTGTGAAAAGGGGTCATTTGTTTGTGGAAAATGACCACATGCCTCTTGTTTTGGACCCTCTCGAATCCCCATTACAGCTCCCCCAGATTTCATCAGAACCAGCTCAATTCCCATATGCGAAGAATCGGCTGATTAGGTTCCACGTCAGGGACAGCCTGACAGCTTTGTCCCACATGAGACACCAATCCTCGGGCTGATCCCGTACACCTTTTTAAGAATATCTTTTATCCTAGTACCTAATCATTAGCATGTGACAAAGGCTCATAAATATCCCTCATAAAGGTGCGTTACTCCATCTATATCTATATAAATGGCAGACCAAACCAGTGCTTGTTCATCATGGCAGTATAATCCTCACTTTCTCTCTTTTTTTTGCTTCTTCTTAGGTATATAGATAGGTAGATACATATACGTAAATAGTTAGCAAATAAGCTATGGCCATTCAGCATTTTAAGGATGTGGAAGGTGGGGAGAACAAGGGGCTGGAAGACTTGGAAGTGCCGTTTCTGCAAGATGCCAAGGTGGTGGACTCTGATGATGAGGCCAGCAAAGGCAGTGGATCAATTGGGATGGTTTTGCTGTGCACATTTGTTGCTGTCTGTGGCTCATTTGAATTTGGATCATGCGTAAGTATATGTTCCAAGATTAATTCTTCTACATTTTTTGTGCAAGTATAAGCCTTTTTTTCTTTTCAAGAAAGATTTTAACACGTTCTTCCCTTTCTAATCAGGAGCACCAAAAACAGAAAATTATGTTAAATGAAAAAGAGGGTATGTTTAGCTTAAGTTAAACTTTTTGCAGGTGGGGTACTCGGCACCTTCTCAAGCTGCTATCAGGGAAGATCTGAAACTAACTCTAGCACAGGTTTGCCCTTACTTTAATTTTCTTCCCCTGAACTGAAACATTGTCTGCACCATTTTTTTTGTTATACCTTCAAACGCCATCTTTTGCTGTAACATTAAATTATTTTGCATTTTTCCGATCCACTATTTTTAGTGTTAAATGAGGGTAATTAAATGTGGAAGTAGACCATCCCCAGTATTAATTGTACCATGTTAGAGAATCGGAACTTACTCAAAATCATCTCGCAGTACTCGATGTTTGGCTCCATAATAACAATTGGTGCTATGATTGGTGCTATAACAAGCGGCAGAATTGCAGACTTCCTGGGTCGTAAAGGGGTATGTGATTTTTGTTTCTCATATTGAGCAATTTAAATTCAAATAATCTAGAAACTGTTTGCTGTTAATTTTCATTTTCATGTCTTTTTTTTATTCATTGTATTCTGTTATCGTTCTCATTCCAAGATAAATTATTGTTCGTTCACCATTTTGAGAAGTCGTTCTCGTTTTAATTCAACTATGCCATAGTATTTTGAGTAGATATGGCTGAAAACATAATGGAGAAGAATTTAGAAATGCTTTCACATAAATGTAACATAGATGGATCGAATATACAATTTTAAAAAGGGTATGAAAACATGAGCTAAACTTCTTTTTGTCTTTGGATATAGGCTATGAGATTGTCATCAGGATTCTGCATTGCAGGATGGTGTGCAGTCTACTTCTCTATGGTATGTCCAATATGCACTTTCTGAATCCTAAAAATAATAAAGTCAATATATTTGTATATGATGAACAAAACGTGCATTGTCATTGCAAACATGGTGTTAATTTCTTTGTGTGATGCTTATGCAGGGAGCTATATTACTTGATATCGGAAGATTCTTAGCAGGATATGGCATAGGGGTCTTTTCTTATGTTGTAAGTTGCATCTATCTGATAAATTCACAAGATAACCAGACAGCTAATATGTATAGAAGTTGACCTTAATCTTTAAGGTTATGTTTCCAATTTGTAACGAATGAACAAATTGGATAAACAGATCCCAGTATTTATAGCTGAAATAGCACCAAAGAACCTCCGTGGAGGACTGACAACACTTAATCAGGTAAAGACGAACATAGAGTTCATTGGCCAGTCATTTATAACCCTTTATACAAATTAGAGGACTATTGAAATTTTCTCCTACCTTCTGGCTTATCTTTCTGCAGCTTATGATAGTTTGTGGTTCGTCGACTGCATTCTTAATTGGTACTGTAATAACATGGCGAGCACTGGCTCTTACTGGTACTTTCTTGTTCTCTACAATTTTACATACTTATCTTGTAGTCCAATCTCTTGATAGCATGTATCACAGGCTCAAATTCCTGATAATACATTACTTGTTACTTGACGATGTTGAAATCTTCATTTAATAATTACTAAATTTGTTTATCTAATGAAACAAAGTACTTTCTACTACATAGAGTAATGACTTGTGGCTTGATTTGAAGGGCTTCTTCCCTGCATTATCCTGCTTGTGGGTCTTTTCTTTATTCCGGAGTCCCCAAGATGGCTGGTAAGATCACTTATGTGTCAAGTTTCCAAAGGTGTTTTCGTGAATAGGCGTGTTAGTGAGAAATGAATTTACATTTTTTTAATTGCAGGCAAAGGTAGGCCGTGAGAAAGACTTTATGGTTGCTTTACGCAGGCTTCGTGGTAAAAATGCAGATATTTCTGATGAAGCAGCAGATATCCAAGTACAATTCTTTATCCTCAATAATGCATAAACTAACTGCTCTGACCAATATTTGTGATTAATTTCATTAGTTTCTCCGTAGGCTTATATTGAAACTCTTCAAAGCCTTCCAAAAGCTACAATGCTGGATCTGCTCGATAGCAAGTACATACGTGCTGTGATCGTAAGAAACTTCCTTATGTTTCCAACTAGTATGGTCTCCAAGTTCAAGTATTATGCAAATCCTCACCTAAAATTGAACATTTTATTATGTTTAGATTGCTCTTGGACTAATGATATTCCAACAACTTGGAGGAATAAATGGAGTTGGTTTCTATGCCAGTCAGACCTTTGCTGCTGCTGGTAAATAAGATTCATGTCTTTAATAGGAAGCGCTTGACGTCACAAGCCTTTTGTACATGAAGCTCTGTTGTTAACACTGAGGTGCAATTTGCAGGACTTTCTTCAAGCAAAATTGGAACAGTAGCTTATGCCATAGTTCAGGTTTGTCATCCTAACTGCTCTCCAGGCTTCATACAGTTAGAGATACCATTGAGAGAAAATAAATAAGAAAAAAGGGAGTTCGCTCTCATGTTTGGTTGGTGGAAATATAGGAGATATTGACATCACATAGACAACTAAAAGCCAAGGAGAAATTCTTAATTCTACAAGCAATTTCACTGCCTTGTGTTAATCTTGTGAATATGGGGAAAAAAACCAATGTTCCTAGTTGTTTTCCCGGCCAACATTCAAACTTAATCATAACTACACTTTGCGCAGCTTCCAATAACTATGCTGGGAGCAATATTAATGGATAGATCTGGAAGAAGACCACTTCTTTTGGTGAGTACACGATACTTCAAAAAAAAAAAAAATGCCTAGATCAAACCACTGAAAGAGGAGCTTTTTGAATGCTAAAACAAGATTCATGATTTCAGGTGTCTGCAACGGGGACATTTCTAGGCTGCTTCCTAACTGGAGCTGCTTTCTTTCTGAAGGTAACCCAGAGAAATTCTACAATTGCTGCAAAGTTCTTACTTTTTTTTTTCTCCTCTTATGGTACATAACCGTTTCATAATTTTGCATAAATCAGGGCCAATTTATGTTGCTTGAATGGGTCCCCTTTATGGCTGTTTCTGGGGTGCTGGTAAAGTTTAAACCATTGCCATTTCCTTTTGTTTGATGTGTTTGAGTGTGTTCCATGGATCTGATTCCAACTTTTATTTCCTTTATGATCAGACTTATATAGCATCGTTCTCTATCGGTATGGGAGCAGTTCCATGGGTGATAATGTCCGAGGTAATTTGACTTGCCTGCATAATCTTACAACCAAGGTCCAATTGGCCATTAAAAACGAATGCATTAAATAGAATCCGAAGTTTTTATTTACCAACATCACCTTGTGATCTAAAAGAAACAGAAAACTCGTTTATCAATCCATTGATCATTTTTATGCCGTCTTCCAGATATTCCCGATACACGTGAAGGGTGTTGCTGGTAGCCTGGTGGTGTTAGTAAACTGGCTGGGTGCTTGGGCAGTTTCCTACACTTTCAACTTTCTAATGAGCTGGAGTTCCACAGGTAAAGAAAAATACCAAACTCATTTTTCATCTCCACTAGATGTGGTGCTTGGGCAGTTTCCTTTAGCTGCAACTGATTGCCTTGTCTTTGGACTCTGTTCAGGCACCTTTTTATTCTACTCGGGTGTTTCTGCTCTTACAATACTATTTGTAGCAAAGATAGTGCCAGAAACAAAGGGGAAGACACTCGAAGAAATTCAGGCCTGCCTCTAGTCATAGATAAGATATCTAGTGAAATTCCAGGAAAGTTGTATCAGCAAACATGGTGAAGTTCCCCTTGAAGGGTATTGTGACACCAAGATGGAAGTAGTCAAAAAATGCTCTCTGATGCGTTTGCAAGGAAGTGTATCGACGGATAGGAAGAGATGTAACCAACTCAGTTGGACTTGGATCTCTCTGCAAGAATTGTAGGAGTTGCATTGGGTCCTTAGAGCATAGCTAGCACTAACTATTGTATTCTTGTTTTGATGTGTGTAAGATTAAGAAGAATGGGTTGTTATAAAGTTTCATTTTATTCGGTTATTTGTGTTCTAGCTACCTATTCTGATCAAGCTTTATTGTTTCTTGGACTGCTCTTGGTTCATTGCTATTTACAGGTGGGAAGACAGAAGTTATAAGCTAATAATCAGCAATGTTTGCGAGTCTACACCACATCTATAGTTAGACATTCTTGTCAAAATTGAGAAGTAGTATTGTGGAGTATGGAAGACAATGGTGATTGGTGGATGTCAAGTTAGTGAGAAAATTCCCATGGGTTATGCTAGGGCCTGGGGGTGCGCACAAAGTTTTTGAAACGATCAGAACTGTCTAAAGTCAACGAATTGAGTTGAATGAGCTCGAACTAGAGAGCGACTTGAACGGGTTTTGACTCGATTTCTCAAACCATCGGTCATAAGCCGAAGTGAACAGACTATACCATATTAGGAAGTATGCATGTCTAGCCTTGGAACAAACCTCGGTTAGGCTCGATATTCCCGTTGAGTTTTAGTACAAAGAAAGGCAAAAATGGCGAGATGAGTCGAACGATTATTGGATCGCAAACAATTTCAATAAGAAAACAAACTGAGATCAAAACTGGGCCAACGATGTTAAAGCTGCTATTGCTATCACTCTGCTCCAGGCATGTAGTTGGGAGCTAGTATCACCTATTTTGCAACCAATTAAGTACGTAGACAGTTGGTCAGTTCCACAACTATACTCAAAAGGGAAGAGCCAAAGAACCTCTTCAACAGAGCTGGAACTATGGCAATGATGGTTCGGACTAATTATCAATGCAATACTCTGGTTTATATATATATATATATATATATATATATATATATATAATAGTTACAATGAGAGTTGACAAAATATCTAACATCATTGCATGGAAAAACCTTCGGTTTAACAATGATAGATATGACGTGTTGTATCGAATGGATATAATCTAACGAGATGGGGGAATTCTTTGACAGCAGGGACTAAAGGTTTTAATATTCTCTAGTTCCATCCATCAGTTATACCGCATTGTGTATAGCACCGTTAGATTGAAGGTTTTTTTTTTTATTTCATCCCCACTCCATGGGATTATCTATTATGGATACATTCTGGCAAAATATTCTACGGAAAGTGAGAAAAGCAAAAGAAAAAAAAAGAAGGTATAACTGAAAAAATGCAATAAAAGGCCACTCGTTAAACAACCTCAAACAAATCAAACCGTCCAAACTAGACTCTTCGAATTGTATTACTGCATTGCCTAATCTGATGCCGGTGATTTGGTTCATTTCAGAATTTCAAAACTGACTTTGATCGGCTTAGTTTGCCGTTACTAACAAAATCGAACCAAACTTAATTGTACGGACCTGACTTCCTCTTCGGATAAATCTGGCATGAACCGTCCTCGACTAAAAACTTACACTAATTAGCCCTCAAATCAACGTACGTGGAGTTAAACCACCAACCTCGAAATTAAAGTAAAATCACGTAGGTCAGATAATCTTTACTCCCCATCCCCAAAAGGTCATCTAATTCAATCATTGTTGGATTATTTTTCTATTAATTAATAAATATGAGTTTTGATTATGTGTGTCTGTGGTGGGAGTTGCATACGTCACTACTTATGTATCCAAGTGTTTGCCTGGCCTAATCCTCAAAAATTTAGCCCACGTGTTCAGTTTCAACTCCTCTGGACCTGCCACTTAGAGATATTTTCATAAAGCATAGTGTCATTGATGCTCTTATATTTTGCTAATTACACTACATGTGTGTCAATGTCACTGCAATTAAGAGACACATCAATCAATGTGATAAAAAAAAATATACACCGTGGTGAACTCAACTGCACTGCACATATAATTTCAATATAAATTTAGTATAAAATTCACTATCAATTTGTATGCATGTAGAACCCAATATACAACATGAAGAATTGAATCCAACGGCTTGCGCAACGAGAATTATACCATATTTAGGCCAATTTTCGCCGTCGTAGTCCAGGACAGAGTATCTGTATGATTAACTGCGGTTTGAACTCGTTTATGATGAATAATATGGCAAACGTGATTACAAAGGATATGAAGTAAACTTTGACCATTCTTGTGTAAAATGGTGAACTGATAATCGTTATCGGTATGTGTGTGTACACGCGTCCATGTCTAGTATCGAGTCATTCGATATTTTACCTTCAGTGGGGTTGCTTTAGAAATCAACTTTTTGTCCTCCATGGTCCTGCGGTTCATGGTTTTTTTTCGATCTTTTACCTATTATCGAGTTTTGTCCCGTCACCTCCTTCTTTTATCACAAGCATTAAAGCATGCATATGGACCAGGCCATTTATTTGTGGTGTGTGTTACTTTTGTTTCTTCATTTTGTCCTCTCACTCCCTCTGCTGGTAATAAAGACTTTGTAGGTCTCTTTTTATATTCTTAGGTTTTGCCAAATCTATATATAGTCGGATGACATGTAGTTATTGTTTTCCCCTGAATTTGCTATAATGTTTAATTTCCTATGAGTTTAATGCGCATTTTTTGTGTGTACGTGTCTGTTTTTTTGTTTTGTTATGAATAGAATTGTAATTCATACCGTGTTGGAGTATCCCTTCATTTTAAAATTCTTGTATTTTAAAATATCGAAAATTTCAATATTCAGTGTTTGACAACTTCTGCTATGGTTATTGCATAACGATATTCGCTTATGAAATAAATAAACTAAAACTGAATTGCTAAAACAAAAGGTGAAAAATAGATAATTGAAGTTAAAAAAAAAAGGAAGAGATATAGAGTGAAGAACAGTAGAAAAGTAGAAAACACGTGGCAGGAAAAATAAAAAAGACTTGAATTCTGGAAGGCAGTTCTTCCGCAAATTTGACTAAAAAACCAGTTTTGAGTTGTTATTCCGTCTGGAGATTTTGGCCACTTCAAATCCAGCTCCCAAATCTCTTTTAAAATTTCACGAATTCTCTTTTCACGAATTCTCTTTTGTACCTCATCCAAGAATACTCGAACCGTTATTTTGTGCCGGTTTTGTTTTTAAGTTTGCCAACTAATAATGAGCAATGAAATGGCCCAAAATGAGGAAAATGGAGCAGGTCTCCCTCTGAAATTGTACATCGCATTTGAGTGTAGAGAAACATGATGATAAGCATTAAACATATTCCTAGTGGAAACTTGGTCTACAATGTGGATGACAATTTCTATAGATAAATGTTTTGCAATAATAAGAAAAGTATAAAAGTCCACAGTAAAACTCAAAAAATTGGAGTCAAGCGAGACACAGAGAGCATTTCTTTTTGTCACAACGCTAGATGAAAGTGTCTTACAATTATCATATAAATAAGTTGATTACCATATCAAAATATACACTTCATTTTTACGTGGGCAGTTTATGAATGCTAATACGATATATGCCATGACTCTGTGCATGTGATCATTACAACTGCGCAATTTTGCAAAGCGGACGCCAAAAGAGCTACCCAACTTCAATGACCGAATTACTTGGACATAATGATAGGTATAATAAAAAAAACATAAAGTTATCCAATACTCCTCCGTTCCACATAAATCGATCGCCTTTTTGTTGCACACAGATTGAGGATTTATGTTATATATCGTGTGTTTTTTGTACTACCCTTTAAAGAGAGGAGATGAATAAAGTGAGTCAGATGAGAGAAAATGAGTTAGTGGAATGTTAAATGTTATGAGAGAAATAAAATAAAAAAGTATGAGAAATTGGGTTAGCAAAGAGAAAATGAGTTGGTCGAGAGTTAAATGTGGATGGAAAAATATAATAAAAAATATAAAAATGATAGATATGTAAAGATACCTGTCGAATATTTTTTTTATTTAAAAAATAATCAATTTTTATGAAATAATTTAAAAAAATATATGATCAATTTCTGTGAAACGGAAGGAATATTTACATTACATAGAGCGGAGTATATACTTCGCCAATCATCATAATGTGAATGGAAGCTGTGGGCTGGGCCTAGCCCATGTCAGTAGCTTTGGGCCTTCTGGAGACTTGAGTTGGCTTGGGCCAGCCCACTACCATTATTGCGTGGCTAAGCTTCCCGTAAGAAAGTACTCCAACATTTTCGCGGCTCCAATTTCCACACGCGACCTTTCACGCGTGCGTACCACGCCTTCCTCTCCACGCCTTCGTGTGTATGTGTGTGAAAACGAAACCAACCGTCAGTTTGACTGTAAAGAACAGAGCTAATCAGACCAAGACTTCTCAACTTCCCATGAATTCTATATAAAGAATCTCGAATAAGCATACCCAGATTTTCTCTTTACACAGATTTTCGTGGGAAAATCTTTGCTTTCTTGGGAAAGCTCAGTAAAGGTCAGATTAAGGATAGCTCGTAGCAATCTTATCAATTACTCTTCAATTTTTTTCGTGGGGTTGTTGCATATGTGTGTGTGTGTGTGTGTGTGTGTGTTGCATACGTCACCGCTTATGTATAAAAGTCTTTCATTAAGTCATGTGTTTCCCAAGTTTGATTATTTTGGTCTTAAAAGTTTGGCTTGTTGATTATGTTATCTATTTTACCTTCTCTTTTTGAGGTAATCTTGAGGGCACTTAATGTATTTTGGCTTTTGATTTGTTGAGAACAATTTGCGGATGCATAGCTGAAGTCTGAAGTGGTAATATTTGCAGGATTAAATCTGGATGAAACCAAGTGAAATGGTATTGAAGGGTCATAGTCACTGTATCATGTAAAAATTGCGGATTGAAGTGTATATATAGCCTGTGAGAGTACGAAATCAGGTAGTGCTTTAAAATGAGTAGGTCTGGAAAGAGTTCGAATAAGTGTGACAGGAATGCTGCAAGTGGATCGCGGACTAATCAAGGGTCGAGTGAGGCAAGTTACCTTGATCATGAAATTGCGCATCTTACAAGGCTTGGCTCCGAACCCAATGAGCATTTCAGCCGGGTGGTACCGGGGAAGTTGAGGTTGAGGCTACCTATTTCTCCGGTGGATATGTTGGTTGGTCGAGAAGCTAACTATTCAGGAAGGGGTAGGTTCTCATCTGCCGATTGTTGTCACGTTTTAAGCCGGTATTTGCCCATCAACGGTCCTTCCGTGGTCAATAATATGGGTAGCCATACTTATGTTTCACAGTTTTCTGCCGACGGTTCCCTGTTTGTTGCTGGATCTCAGGTACTAAAGAGCCAAAGTTGTTTATTTGTGTTTCGCTTAAAGTAATTATATTGAAGAGGTTAAGAACTTTAATTGATGGTTGTCCGTTGGTTTATGAAGGTTGAATACTTGACAGTATGTGCAATTTAAGTTGGATGACGCTCTTGCTGTTCTCTTTAAACAGGAAAGTCATATTAGAATATTTAATGTTGACGCTGGATGGACAGTTCAGAAGGACATCCTAGCTAGAAGCTTGCGATGGACAATAACTGATGCATCTCTTTCACCAGATCAACGTTTCCTTGTAAGTCGGTCAAGCTATTTAATCAAGAATGTGACTACTTACTCCATTGTGGTGCTAACTTTGGACTCCTTCATTGCATTTTAGGCTTCCATGTGATAAAATCTGTGATGACTGCATAGGATGGCTAACCCTTTCTGGTATTCTGTACACTTTGATCATCACATTAGACGAATAACCAATGAGACGGTCTTATGTTGCCTTGCCCTTGAAACTGTTTTCACTATAGATGAGCTTTAAGAGGAAGTATGAAAAAAATAAAAAAAGCATATATACTTAAATTTCTCTGACTTAGGAGGGCGGAGTATCCATTAATTTAGGTGGCTTACTTTTTCTTCTTTCAACAATCTTTTTCTGTTTGGATGAAATAAAAGGGTTAAGCCTATGATAAAAACAAAAAGTATGTTGCAGTCACAATGTCACTTAGTTGTCGAAGTGTGAGAAAGGAGGAATTGCAGCGTGCCTCTCCTTGCTAACTATTAAGCTTAGCCATTTTAAGCTTACAATGCATAAACTAGAACTTTTACCCTGTTTTGTTGCGATTTGAATATTAAAAATGTCATCCCCCCGCGTCCCCTCTTCCTCTTCCAACCTCTGCCTTCTTTCTCCTTTTCAGGAGTTATCCTAATGAAGTTTAAGAAAAGTTGAATATTTGGTACTATAATGATGATGTTACTACCGTCACATTCATTTTGCCAGGAGGTATCATGATGAAATTTACAAAAAACTGTAATAGACCGTAGCATAAGAGCTTATGAATAATGACATACTCCTGGCACGTAAAGTTTTTCATGGTACGCTGCATATGGACCGAGGCAAATCTTATAAAGAACCCACTAATATTACATAGCATCTGTTCCAGCTATTTTTCATAAGCACATAAAAATACTGTCATATCCCCCTTCTCTTGTCCTTTTTTCTCTCCTTCTGTTGTTGGCATAATATAATTCGAGTGGACTTTATGATCATTTGGTATTGTTGTATCCTAATGATGTCATCCACTTTTTTTATGTAACATTTGCAGGTTTACTCTAGTATGTCACCAATTGTCCATATCGTTAATATTGGATCCGCTGAAACCGAGTCTGTGGCGAATGTCACGGTACGTATTCGAAAAGATAGAGAGAAAAAACTCCAAGTTCATTGGGGAAAAGAATTTGCAGTTCCAGTTTTTCTTTTTTGTGACACTGGAACATAGTTGATGATGTTGTTTGGAATCTAAGATTTCAATTAATGGATCAAATGTAAATATGGTTTCCTTTATGCTACTCTCATGCTCTTTTTCTAACTGATTTGGAAATTAAGTTGATTATCTTCAGGAGTTGTAGAGGGAACTCTCTTTGGACTTTAGTTGACCGACTTAGTATCCGGAACCAAGTTACAGGAAAACAATATGATTGTCTTATATTGGTTTTTTGGAAGCAAGTTACAAAATGTAGTACACTTCCGTTCAGAACACCATATATGAAGTATAATGATTTTGCATGATCTCGGAAGTGTACAATTGGATTCTCTTCTCGAATCTATACCGTTTTTAGTTTGTGAAAAATCAATGATTTTGAACATTGAAACCTATGATAGTTGAGAACTTTGCAAATTGTGGGATGATCTGAAGTATGAGGTTCCATTTTGAGAATAGTCTTTGCTTATCCAGAAGCGCTCTCTCTCTCTCTCACACACACACACAGAGACACAGACACACACACAAACGCGCGCGCGCACACATACACACACAGAGAGACACACACTAACCTGCACACACAAATGCACGCACACACGGGCACATGCGTGCACAACACACTTGCGGGCTCCCTGAGTAAGTGACTCTAGTATTAGGAGAGTAGATTTTAACGCCCTTTTCCAGTCATCAGTGAAGTTTGTGACTACAGCATATCTTGTACCTCAAACGTCAGGAAAACGCTTTTTACGCAACAATGAATGAAATCTTGTCCTTAAAATCGACGAGAGAAACAAAGAACAATGTATATTACGTGTAAAGTGGTATTATAAGAGCAAGGAGAGAAGAGAAGCAAAGAGCAGTACATATTACTGGTAAAGCGATATGACGGCTTTGGAAAGGTAATTGTGGAGGGATAAGGTGCAATTATGAACCGATATTTTAAGTTATCAGGGACAGGATTCGATATCACATGATTTGTATCTGAATCGCCAGTCACCTGGTTCCTTTTTGAATCACTTAGGTCTTTTATGATTCCTTTCAACGCCAGATCTGATAAATCATCATGACGTACTAAAAAGGATGCATCTTAATAATTCTTCATATAAGATTCGAAGTGTGGAAGGTGTTTTGACTAAGATACGGATCCATGTGTCTTTCTCACCTGCATGAATCTTTTGACCTTCCGCAACATATCTGCTTACAGTTTGATTTTGAAGCATTCCCTAGGTCCTAGACATCTTAGGCATCATTGACCCTTCCATGCCTAAATGTACGTGTCCAAATGTAATCGTTCTATTGCTTTGAGCTACATTTTCTGGAGAGAAAGAGGCTTGCTTCTATTTTTGGAAGTTTATTCTGAGAAGTTATCTTGGTTCAGAAAATCGTTTTGTTTTAATAAAAGATCATGTGATACAGGAAATTCACGAGGGCTTGGATTTTTCTCTTGGTGACGATGACGATGACGACTACACTCGGGGGATATTTTCTGTTAAGTTTTCCACTGATGGACGGGAGCTTGTAGCTGCAAGTGGCGACAATTCGATATACGTTTATGATCTCCCAACAAATAAGCTTTCGCTTCGTATTCAAGCGCATGAGGTGTAGTGGTTTTACTTTTGCAATAAGACATGGCAAATCAAGCTTTGATGTTTTAACACTGTCAATTATGTTTTACGAATCATGCTGGCTTTTAGAAAGCGGTTCAATCTATTCCCCCAGAGTCGATATGATACCCGTTAAATAGCTGGACGTAAAGTGTTTTTAGTTCTTGCACTTGTTTCAATCTAAGGCGGTCTCTCTGATTCTTAGAGTTTGGTGTTCTTACGTAAGACGATATGCAGTATGCAAACTTTGCAGAGGAAGGAAAGTTTAAATGCTCTCCTAAATTCTACCCCACTTTGTTTTCCTCATCTTAAGGAATTTAATGGTACAAGATAGATATTGCTTGTTCAGTTCATCTCAGTTCCCATATCCTTTTCCTTTTTCCTACCTTTGCAACCTCTACCTATCTTGCCTGTAGGAATTAGGTTAATTTCTACATTGCCACTCATGTATGTCACAGAGTTGTGGTCAAGTGTTTCTCTCATGGATTTTTTTTTTAGAATTTTGGACCCAGGGATACCTCTTATGGGAAGGTATGTACATGTTTTTAATATCTGATTTGTTTTTCTGCTGCAGTCTGACGTTAACACCGTATGCTTTGCTGATGAAACTGGCCATATCATATACTCTGGCAGTGACGATAGTCTCTGTAAGGTAAATTATATGCCTATTTTTTTCATGTCAAATTTTTGCACCTCATTCCTACCTATCTGTTTTCCTCAAATCTTTTGTTATGTAATGCAAGTTTGGAGACACCTAGATTTTGAAGGGACAAAACTGTCGTAGGTTATTACGACAGATCTGTCAAACTAGCATTCGGATAACCTAAATTTGTGGGACTGAGAGAATGGTACTGACTATTCTTACCTGGTGTCTCAATGCACTGATGGATATACAAAATGGACCATTCAGTTTTTAAGATGCAATCTCATCAAAAGTCAAAACTGTGTAAGCACCTTAGTTTCGGAGGCTTGAGATGCTGTTATGTTCTTGGTATGATATAAATATGCCAATGCTCTAATCAAAACCAGCTAAATTTTTACCATCCACGTTATTTTTGAAGCGCCCATTGCTTTTCTTCCTCATCAACGACTAGGGTCTCGGAACACCTGCTCAAATATGTCCAAGCCATCTTAAGAGATTATGCCTCATCTTATCCTCAATTGCGATGCAAGTCCTTGGAAGGACCCATTCTCTAGCAAATGGTAACTTAACATGGTATCAGAGCTCTAGTTTGGTAAAGTCTTGGGTTCGATTCTTCCAGCTTACGTATTTGATCCCCCGTTATTATATGCAATTTGCACTCAGTTTATTTGTGCACTTGGTGGTGGTGCACCTTGATTTGTCTATCCACGTGCAATCAGGGGCTTGCACGTTAAGGAGAGTATTAAGCATGATAATATTGTTAGACCCATTCTTTTACAGCTTAAGCTTTTAGAGTAGATGGTAACTTAACAAGTAGTATTATGTTAGGTTTTGTGGATCTACCCATGTACACAATCACATAGGTAACTACTACCAAAGTTATCACTCTCAAAGAGTCAAAAGAAGGTTTCCGAAGAGACTAGGCCCCATTACAAAAGCCGGAGTTTAGCAAAACAAAATTGTAAGAGGAAAATGCCATCATGGTCCCTGGACATTTAGCCTTTAGCCGGAGTAGTTTCTCAACTAAAATTTTCTCACACATAGTCCTTAAACTTTAAAGCATCAACTGTTTTCATTGTTTTGCCAAACTTCGTTAGTTTTCTAACGTTAGTGGGCCCTATGCCGGGGGAAAATTGGCCATTATATTGCCAGGAAGCTTCTTTTATTCTCCTTTATTTCATAGGTTTCTCCTCTGCGGTACCACCCCCATCCACCTCTTTCTCCAACACTCCCATCCAACTACAACTCCTCCACAAACCAAAACTCTGCCCACCTCTCACCAGCACTCACTTAGAATAACCGGGTCTAGAGTGAACTTCCCGAATTTCTAATAGCCAAGTGAGAACACAGGGGATTCAAGAAGCCAAATTGTGGCCGGCTTGAGGATTACATCAATGTAATTAGAAGTCTGCTTGAACAATAGAAATGTATCTCGATCAGAGAGGATGAAGAAAATTTGCCATTTCAAACACAAATAAGAAATCCAGTAATTGGACCCAACAAGTTGATTACAACGATACCTCTGACCTGCATTATAAGATTTTACTTTCTCACATTCTTCTTTAAAAAGTCCACAACATGAAGCATTTGAACCCCACATCCGTCGCAGCAGTATCAGTTTGAGATGTGTAGAGATAGTCAATCAATTGTAGCTAGCGCGATGATGCCTACGCTTTAGATATTCAAATTTAGCTATGAGTATGATGATAGGGCTTGACTTTAGGTATACATGAAACAAACACAATTGTCAGATTTGGCAAAAATGACATTGACCAAGAAAGACAGGACAGGCTATGGGTAAGAGACTGGAGGTGATGCATTTGGTGTCAAACGGCATTATAGATGATTATAATGGTGAAGGAAGGGTAATCGATGTAGGTTTAAGGATCTGATGAGGGTGGTGGTGGTGGTGGAAGGTCCATCCCCCTTTTGATGGGCACGTTGGGGGTTGTTGACTTCCTTTTTCCGTGAGATGGAGATGAAGATTGGAAGAGAGGAGAGACATGGGGAGCTCGGTGCTGGCGGTAGGTTGAGGGGGAGTTGGGGGATTGGGGAAGGAAAGAGAGTATACTTGCAAGTGTATGACTGCTTTACCCATTTTGGTGGAACCCATTAATGTGATAAATCTGACTGTATTAAGTAAAAGGACAAAGGTGACTAACGGTTTAAAGTTTTGGGGCTGTGTTTGCCAAAAATTAGTTGAGGGGCTATTTCAGCTAAATGCTGATAGTTCAGGCTATGGTGGGAGTTTCCTCAAACTTTAAAGTAGATTTGTGATATGTCTTTCTAGTTGAGAATTTTTTCACAATTCTAACTAACTTGTTCCTCAAGGTGTGGGACAGACGTTGCTTTGGTACAAAAGGACAAGCATCTGGAGTCATGATGGGGCATATAGAAGGCATTACATTTATTGACAGTCGTGGAGATGGGCGTTATTTTATCTCAAATGGAAAAGATCAGGTCGTCAAACTTTGGGACATTCGGAAAATGTCTTCCACAATCACTTGGTATGTTTGTTTTGGATTTTGTATCCATCTTTGCTTCTTTTCACAATTGGTTCGTAGATTCTAGCCCTAGAACAAGTATCCATCTTCGCAATTTCATTATAGCATGGTGGATAATTGACGGTATGGCAAAATGGTTTCTGTCTTTTGTCCATCAAGAATTAGAGGGTGCTGGAATGTGAGAGGGCAAAGGGCTACATAAATCTCTCTCCCGTGTTCCTATTATGGCTGGGCCTTGTGCATTGTTCCATGCTTAATTACTTATGAATGTACCACCTCTTATTAAGCCCAGTAGTTTACAGTCCAATATTGCTTTTATTATATATGTTGCCTTTTCAGTAATTCGGTTCGTATAAATGAGGAATGGGACTACAGATGGATGAAATACCCTGCTCATGCAAGAAATATGAGACATCCACAAGATCAGTCATTGGCTACATACAAAGGTCATTCAGTCTTGCGCACTCTCATACGATGTTATTTCTCCCCAACGTACAGGTAATAAAGTAAGCTTTTCTTAGTTTAGTGCAATCTGCCATCATATCATTCACAGTGGTGTTTGTGTCAAATGTTGAAGCTATATCTGTCGCTTCTTTCAAGTTTGTACCTCAAGTCTAGTAAGGTAATGAACATAACAGACTGATATATATCTCTGTCGTCGTGTAAGAAAGTACCTGAGCCATATCCAAGTCCTCAAGCTCAAGTTTTACTGCTTAAGCTTACACTTTGCCTTACATCTTGAAGCCATAGTAGCGGTCAGGTGCACCAACACTAGTTGAGCTTAGTACCTGTATTACTTTGAACAACTGTCTAATTGCAATTTTTTCTACATTTGATATGTTTTTACTACATATGCTTTGTGAATCTTGTTTTTATCCTTTGGCGTGAATCAATTGATCCACATTTCATGGTATATTGCTTGATTTAATCAATAATCTGTTTCCGTAAGTACCTAGTTCAGAAATGAAGTTTTGAATAATATTTTACTTTTTGCAGCACGGGCCAAAAGTACATCTACACGGGATCTGCTGATTCTTACGTTTATATATACGATCTGGTATGTGCTCAGAATTTTGTGCACCAAAATATGATTTTATTGTTACATTCTTTTGGCACTTGTTGCCTAATGAGTAATTCAAGAAGGACAGCGTTCTGCTTTGTTTATGCATTGAATTCCTGGCCAGTGTCGTCAAAACGAGCTAGGACAAGAATCTGTTTAGTTGACTGGTTGTACCATGTACTAATGCATACTTTTCGTGGTTGGATCAGAATATGCGGTAAAAAAATGATAGGGGGTCACCTATGTCGAAACCCTTGGCTGCTGGAGAAGTTTAAAACCCCACCCAAGTCGACGAAGTCTATATGAGTTGGCCCCACCTATATCAATCCTGTTCCAGTTTTTATCAGGCTTCGTCTAATTTCATACCATTTCACAAGGCCAAATTGTCAGTTTAAGTTTTATGGATCACCAGAATTATATTCTAAATAACCTCACCTCGTAAAGAAACAATATACAAGAGCCAAGAAACTTGACCGGAGCTGTTTAGAATTCACAAAAGTAGCTGTGAAAATACAAAACCTACGCCAAGAAAGTTTTAGATACTTAGGTATCATGTACACGTAGTCTCTTAATTAGTGCATACTAACAATAATGACAATGAACAATAATTCGCAATAACTTTTTGATTTCCTCCCCTCCTGATTTTATAATCACCCGAACATGACATCACAGCCATCAATGGATAATTTTTGGGAGGGAGAAGGCGGAGAGCCCACTCAGGTTTGGGGTTTATGGTCCAGTTTGCCCTATCAATGTAGCTATTCGACCATGCAGGTTCTGAATGTACCGCATGTTGCCTTTATGAAACGAAAGAGCTAAGTGTGCAAATTAAGAACTTATCCCAGTCTGAATGTAGTTCCATGTTTGAGAGCAGAGCAGTCGCATCATACGTGGGCTAGGCTGTAAACAGTAAAAAATAAGATTAAACTTATGACAGGTACCATATGATATCTTTCCTACCTTAAATGGTGCTTGCGATCACCAGGAGCTTCGTCTTTTTTTTTTGTAGGTGACTGGTGCTCGTGTGGCGAAACTTGATTTCCATCTGGATGCTGTACGAGATCTTAGTTGGCACCCTTTCTACCCTGCACTGGTCAGTTCTTCATTTGATGGTGTAATTGCCCACTGGGAATTTCCTGGTGGTAATGAAGAACCAGTTCCAGCGAAGCAGAGAAGAAGATGGAGGAGAGAACATCTATGAGATGCTTTTCATATGTTGACCAGTACATTTGATGCTTCATAGTTGTTCCTCGAAAGTGTATCAGCAACTCGCCTTTCAATAGCGAGTTAATTTTGACTGGACTGTACCTTTTTCAATATCTGCATGAAGACTACTCTTGCTTGCGTGCAATTAGGCTTGGAGGTTCTGTTCTTTCCTAAATGCGAGGGATTTTGATAGGCTTAATGTGAAAGCAATAGCGGCTTTTGCCAACGAACCTCTGAATTGAGGCTGGCAAAACTACCCCTTACTTGGAAAATATAAGCATGCCTCATCTGCTTCAGTGTTCCCCTGTTATTCAACTGCAAATCTGAGCAGGTAGTGCCGATCAACCTCCAGCATCTGCATCTCCATCACCACCTCCATTAGCAGATCTAGATGAAGCAGCCACACTTCAGAATTCAAGAAGAGCACGAGCGCTAAGCTTCCTTTGTACCTTTGTTGTATGTAGTTTGTTAGTACTATAAGAGAGTCGAGACGGCTCATGTAACTCCTTTTAATTAATGAACTGTTTTACTAGTACCAAAAGGAAAAAGAGTATTGACGAGATGAGGGACACTTACATATAATTGAAATTTCACTAGCAAACACCACGGTTCGGGATTTCATAAACATAGTTACACATTTCTATATTGTATTCCATATCTATCATATATATTTTGAATTCTAATTATTTAATTTAATCCAATGATTAGGTATAATGAATAAGACATTCGTATGCTTTCATTCGTAAAGGTGGAAGTTCAGACGAAAAAAAAAGAAATAAAGAATCGACCGTTTAAGTATTTCAAATTGCATAGGAAAAATAAGCGGAAGAGAGACAAATATGTGGTATATATATTCATCTATATTGAATTGCAGATACATAAATAATAAAATTATTTTTTATTGGACCATACGGGGTAGGTTTCCTAAAAAAAAAAAGGAGAGTATGTTTTTGAGCTAGGACAATTTTATCCATTTAAGTTCAAGACTTTGACGGTGCTTTGACAAGAGTCGTCGATTTTAGCTAATAAAATGTTACCCCCTCTGTCTTACATAAATTGATTACTTTTTTTTTGCCACTCAGATTAATGATTTAAATTATATTGTATGTGTTTCATTTTATCTTTTAAAGAGAGGAGGGGAAGAAAGTGGAACAGAAAAGAGATAATGGGTTAGCATAGTATTAAATACTGCTAGAAAAATAGAATAAATGGGTCTAAAAAAGTGAGCCAGGAGAAGAAAATAAGTTGGTAAAGAGTTAAATGTGAAAAGTGAAATAGAATAAAAAAAGAGTAAAAAGGCTAAATATGTAAAAATATTTACAGAATCTTTTTTAATTTGAAAAGTGAGCAATTTTTATGAGACGATCTTAAAAAAAAGAAAGAAAAATATGATCAATTTTTGTGGGATGAAACTAATAAAGAGGATTATTCATTTTTTCGTGGAACTTCTAGGGGTACAGTGGTAAATTTATTTTTCATTTGTATCACTCTGCAATGAACTTCAAAAAGTGACCCTAAAAATGTTTAATTTGACAATAAAGTCTTTCTTTAGGAGTACTTATAAATCTAAAATAAACAATTTGAGAGCTCCAATCACAGGTTAGTGAGAACTAATAATATCTCTGGATCCTACGATATGTAAAATTATTGCATCTTTAATTTGCCACTTGCATAGTGTATGACATGGAGTCTCGAATTAGCTTAGCGGAGGTGGATGATCATGGATGTATAGACAAGTTAGAGAACTTGTCATCGCTAACGGTGAACCGAGATTCATATATGTAGGTATTTAATTATCTAGTACCATAAAAACCAACTTAAATAGAATACACTTTTTTCGTTAGTTTATAGGATAAACTTCGAGCACTTAAGAACCGATCTAAATTTGGAACGTTTAATTTTTTGAGTCAAGTACAAGAACTCCATTGATAACAAAAAAATATATATATATACAAACCTCCACAATAGTCCTTATACAAAGTAACATATATAAAAAATAATAGCAAAATAATCATTCCATCGTCAGTCAATCCCAATCTAGGCAAGTTAGAGCTATCCACTCGATCGACGAGTCTAAGAGGGTTGAGTACTTATATAATTATTCTGTAATGAGCGAATCTAACCGTTTGTCGAACCGTTTTCGAATTAGTAACGAATTTAAAACTTGTAAAAATAGTGAAAAAGAGGTCTAATCCCACAATACCGATAAAAGTGGACTCCGAATTTGGCACGTTAATTTTAAGTTGCAATAAGACAAGAACGATCTATGAAGACAAGGTTTCCATATTTACACATCATATCATATATGCTTCTTTGTCTCTCTCTTGTATTGTCTGCCGCTCAGAGCTCACAAAGAGCTTCGAAATCAATGGCGTCACCGACAGCTAGGGTTACATTCCGCATAGTTCTGGCCATTATTGCAATACTAGTCGTCTTTTACGCCGGCCGGCCCCTCTACTGGAAGATATCCGCCACTATCCACGACATCCGCCAGAACAAACAAACCGTTCGAGGAGGTAAAAGCAATCACCAATTACTTCCTAAAATTGTGTACTTTTCAGCGACAGTTTGTTGGTCCAATAGCGACGATTTTGTGCCCTTGCTTCGGATACAGGCATTTCGCAGATCGTTTACGAGGCTCAGAAATCGGTCGGCTGGTTCCACGACGAGTCCGACTCGGGACTCAGCGAGGGCCGGAAGGCGGCCGCGGTGGCCCGCAAGTTGCTACTCCTTTAAGGTTTTTGCGAATTTTTATACTTTGTTACACATAAAATTTGGAGATCTGGTTGATAAAGCTCTGTTCTTAATAATGAGATCGTTTTGCACGCGTTGTGTTGTACCGAACCGAAGGCAATTTGGGTGCTTCAATTGAACATTCCTGTTCGAATATTTATGATTGTGGTACTGGTAGAAGTTAACAGAAATGCTGAATGATTTATTATATGTTATGCATTTCACAAATCTGGTTGATGTAGTTTTTGCTGTAATGAGATCATTCAATGTGTTGTATTGTGATTGAATCGAGTTTAAATGGGAGACTTGACTGATCAGAAGTCCCCTTTCTAGTCTTCCGGCTTACTTCATGTCATTACTTGTCATTCCACCTTCTGTTGCTGAAAGATTAGAGAAGTTGGAGGGAGTTTCTCGCCCCAGGAGGGGGGGGGGGGGACTTTCATCTTGTCAACTGGAGTAGAGTATGGTTTGAGGCAAGGTGCTTTGGGCACCAAAAAGGTACCTTTGTTCAATTCAGTGTTACTTGGGAAATGATTATGGAGATACCTTGTTGAAGAAAGGGCTCGGTAAATTTGGTTCAGGGGTCGGTATTTGGTGGCCAAAGGAGGTACGGGAAACTTGTGGAGTAAGTTTCTGGATAGTTATGAGAAAAGGCTGCAGTTCATTCCACAATCATCTTATAATCATCTTGGCAATGGTATGCAGTTGTGTTTTACGCAGGATGTCTGGTTAGGGGTAGAGGAGCTTGGCAAGGCATTCTGTGAACCTTTTAGTATTGCTGTATAGAAGAATGCTGGGGTTTGCAGAACTTTTAGTCTTAAGCAGTGGTGGTGTTTCATGGAATCCTGGGTTTAGAAGCAATTTTCAGGACTGGGAATTAGATTCATGGCAGATTTTGGGGAAGAATTTATTAAGTCAGTTGCAATGAATTTAATTCGGATAGTGTCATGAGATGGGCATCATTCGGGGAGCTCTTCTCAGTGAAGTTTTTCTATTCCATGCTATCTTTAGGGACTCTCATTCCTTCCAGGATACACAATATAATCGACGGGGAAACTTTTGATCACCTGCTGTTACGTTGCTCGTTCGCTAGGACAATCTCGAACTTCATTTTGTCACTGTTTAGAGTTCTTGGATTGTGCCTAAATCTGTGGTGAAGCTGCTGCAATGTTCGTTGCTCTATAAGAGGAAATAGAAGAAGTTGAAGCTTTGGCATGTAATCCCTTTGCAAGGTTGTTATGGAATGAACTGAACAGTTGGGCTTTTGTGGCGGTCAAGCTTCCAAGTTCAAGTCCTTGGTTCTGAAGTCTGTGCTCTTTGCTTTTATGGACTGCACATGAGTGTACAGGTTCTCCTAATAATTTTGGCTTTTTTGGGGGAGTTGATATATAGCTGATAAATGTTTAGTTTTCTACCCTTCGTCTACATGGTTGCGCCCCCCCTATTGGCGCACTTTTGCTCGTTTAATAGATTTAATTATAAGCGGAAAGTGTAGTTTAGTATTTAAATTTAACTGTCTTGTTATTCGTGTTCTACTATTTGACAGTCTCATGTGTTAATACCAGATCGAATCTTGTTTAGGCTAGTTTTGTATTCGAAATCTGTTCTAAGTTAGATACCGGTTTGAATCTACAGAAATGGTGATTTGCTGTACTGAATTAAATCATTTTTGCCAGTTAAGTGTCTGAATTCAACAATGTCTTGTTATATTTATGTTCTCTTTTGAAACACCTCTTTATGTTTAAGGATATTGGTGGTTTGGAGTGCTTGATGTTGGATTAGTGTTAATCCATAAGGTATGACATATATAATGAAGAATGACACAGGCTGATATACCGCTTTCCTCTTGGAGCAGAAAGGCGGTGCAGTTGATGACCACTAATGGCATTTTTGCAGTTTCAAATTTAATTCTAGGTAATTTAAAGTCCTTCATTTCATTTGGATGGATTTAATTGTATTAATAAGATGTCAATCAGAAAAGATTTGTATTCATTGCATCTTTGCTAGAAAACATATTTAAATGTGGTATGTCTACTTCATGAAAGTAAACGTAACATTTTCTGTAGGAATATATGCTTGATAACTTATACAGTTGTTTTCAATGTTGCAGCACTTGGTTAAACATTAGGAAATTTGTTTCATGAAGCAGGTTCTCCTGCTTGTCTAAGCGAGAATGGAATGTTCAGAACAAAGAATGGTGAAATTGAGGGGCCACTTTTCCTAATAAATGTACTGTTCCGACTTGGTGAACAAACTTTGGTTCCTACCCAGGTTGTTGGAATCTTCTTTCAACCCCGTGTATAGTGACAATTAATAGTCACTAAATATTTCTAGTGTTTTTTCTCCTTACACTTTTAACGGCAATTATTGGTTGCACATTTTTACTAAATAAAAGCCACTAAAAATATTTAGAGACAATTTATTGTCGCTATATAAGGGGTAGGAGGAAGATTCATCCAACCGGGGCAGCAGCCAATTTTTTCTGCAGCGAAACTAGGCTTTTACATTCTTGAATATAGGACTGGTTACTTGTCCTAGCCATAGAGGGCTTAATGCGAGATTCAAGCCACCTTGATTCCTGAATGTATTGGCATAGTGCTGGGGATGTTGTTTCAGGTTTAGTTCGTGTTAGCATGTTCTTGGCTTATGTTTCCCAGCTACTAGCCTTCGAATGTTTTGAGATTTGCAGAAACACAAGTTCAGTGTTAATCTGAAACTTGGCTGAGCCCAACCATTTCGGATGAAGATTCATCTATCTCACTTTGTTGCGCCAGTTTCTTTTCCAGTTTGAATTTCTTATTCTGGTTCTAAAATCCTCACATTGCAGCGAATGGATGATTAGATAGCTTTTATTGTTGAAGAAGAGGAGTCCTGTGTTTACAGTACTTCAAGCGTTGAGAATTGGCATCCTCAATTTACATTCCGGTCAAGTTGAAACTAAGAGTTTTCAAGTGCCCGTCTGTCTCGCACACATGCACATTTCAGAGACCACTGCAAAGTTAATTTGCAATCCCCGGGTGCCCACCTTGATTTTGGAAATTTTGGTTTTTGGTAGTGTAAGCTACCTACTTTTTTTTTTTGAGAAATTGGTGATTTAGGTTTAGTTGGCAGTTGTCCACCTTGATTATGAAGCATTTTTCTACACCAATAGACACTTGCTCTATTTTTATCATTAAAGCTGCTATATAGCGACCTTTCGCGAAACATGTGATGAATGTTGGACACCCAAATGCTCAAATGTCGTTCTGTGGATACAACAAATATAGATCCTTCTCAACAAAGCAGGAACCCTTATCTGCTCCGTTCTCTCTAGTTCACTTCTTTATCATATGCAATCCTTCCTTTTCCCTATTTACGTCTGTAAAAAGCTTAATTCCATTCTTAGTTCCTTCTTTTGGTCAGGGACTGTGATAAGAAAAACCTTCACTCAATCGGCCGGGCCACTCTTTGTGGCCCTAAGCAAGGTGGAGGATTGAGATTTAGAGATGCTAAAATGTTTAATTTAGCGCTCCTTGCCAAGTCTAGTTGGAAAATCCTCGCTCAGCCAGATTGCCTTCTCACTCTAGTTTTTCTGGCCAAATACCGGAGGAGGCGTCGCCCTTTTCGCCGTACGCTAAAAATCTACTTCCTCCTCTTGGGCTTAGAAGTGTCTCCAGGCTGACATCTCTATTATCAATACGGGCTTGTTGTGGCAAATCGGTAATGGATCCTTAGTAAATATCTGGAAGGATCATTGGGTTCCAGATACTCCCCTCAGCTGCTTATGGATTTTAAAGATACCACCTCAGAAGTTAATTCTGCTGCAGACCTAATCCTATCCCCCCGCTGGAATGTTCAAACTCTTCGTGCCCTCTTCCTGCTAAGCATTCGAACTAATTTGTTTTTGGAATTCATGTATCCTTTTCTGGCTCGCCAGACCGTCCTGTCTGGACCCCTGAAACCTCCGGGTTCTCCGTCTCATCAGCGTATAATCTTCTCTATGCAAACCTAAACAATACAACCCTTAGCAGTCTACCCTCGTACCCCATCCTTAGTAAATATTGACCTTGTTTCTTTTAAAGAATGGCTCATCGCCCGGATCTCAACACCCAGGAACTCACGCTCTCCTCGCCTTCGTAATATAATCCTTGTCTCCCTTTGGCTTAAACAAAATGATTTTTCTAGAGGGTAGCTGGCACACTGACGGTATTATAAATCAGCGGATGGCTATGTCATGACTATTGGAACATCTTCCATTGCGATCGGCCCCAAAAGAAACTTCTTAAGAAACCCCTTATAAAAGCTCCAAGCTATGGTGTCCTCCATTCTGCTGATTGATCTCTCTGTACCTGTAGAAATTCCACAACTTTGACAATATTCTTTTCTTGCATGTACAGATCTGCATCTCAAAATTATAGTCTCCTGGCCTCTATTCTCAATTCTGACGGTCTCCCCCTCAATAAGTTTGAGGGAAATTTCCCCTCAAACAATCGCAAGGCTGCTTCTCTCAAAGGTTTCCTCATTTGCGTTCACTGGCTTTCCAGTTTTAGTATTTCTTACCATAAATCTATATATTGACGACAAACTAATTATTTTTGAGCTGCAGCTACCTAGTTTAGCTTGTACTGTTATCAACTCTGGACCTTTGACGGATATTCATTTTGCCCTTATGGATTTTCACCGCATCCAGATTAGCTATTCTACTCTACACATAGAAGAAATGAAGGAAGAATGAAACATTGTACAAATTGCGTGCATAAAGTATCAATAGCCGTTTAGGAGTTATCAATAAGATTATTCTAACGCTAGCACCACATTGGCACCAACTGTTTGCCCTACCCCTAATGAACTCGTTGAACATCTTCATTATCCTCGAGTTTAGTAATGAATTCATGTATCTAATCATTGTAAGACATTTCATCCGCGATTGTATACTAAGGTTCTCCAAGTACCTCTGTAGTCAAAGAAAAATCTCTTTAGAAATACGATAGTAACAATAGCTTATTACTGTAAACTTTAGCAACAACGAATGAAAAATTTAATGACTATCTTTTATAACTGAAACTATTTCAGTAGAAATACTGTTCAACAAAAGATACTTGTCTCTTAGAAATAGCAAAATATAGTTAGAAATACTATAGTAACAATATGTTATTACTGAAAAGTTTAGCAACACTGAATGAAAATTTTAAATGACAATCTTTTATAACTGAACTGCTTTAGTAGAAATGTTGTTCAACAAAATATCCTTATCTGTATCTATATCTATACATATATGAAAGCATGTATGAGCTTCAATGGCTAATCTTTTCTTTCCTTAAAGTACCATTTTCTAATTAATATTTTCATAAAAGATTAAGGGTGAGTAAGGGTGTTTTTGACTTATAGCATTTCTTTCTCATTAAATATTCTTTCTAAATGAAAGTTTTATTTAAAAATGAGGGTGTTTTAGACTTCTACAGGGGCCCTTAAAATACCATTATTGGAATATATGTTTTTGTTAGAGTTAAGGATTGTTTTAATTTTTGATTAAAAACTTTTCTTTTTATTAAATACCTATTTTTAATAAGTGTTTTAAATAATAAGGGTTTTTTTACTTTTCATATAATATCATGTCTCTTTCGTTAAATTATCTTTATTAGAATATATGCTTTTATCAGAGTAAAGAGATGTTTTGACTTAAACTACAATAGAGTTACTACATCTTCTCCGTCATATTCGATTAAAGAAACAACTTGTAGAGAACATAGTTTCTATAAAGCCTTTTTCAAAAAATATAATATACACCCTTTTTAATTTTGTATTTCATATGTCTATGTTGATGTGTATGTTACAGATTTGAATTATTCTGCATATACAAACATATTAATACATAGAATTAGAGTGTTGTTAAAAAATAAGAGTGTATTTGGCTTCTCTTAAGACATCAAGCATCTTTCCTTAGAATATCCTTATAGGAATATATATTTTAGTTAGAGTTAAGGATTCTTTTGTCTTTTAGGGGAAAAAAAAAAAACTTTCAAAAACCTATAAAACCACCCTTGTACTCTTACGTGTTTTTTATTACCGAAAAAATTTCTATCAAAACCTACTACTTCCATTCACGTTAAAGTTAAACTACTTCAAGGTACTACATCTTCTCCATCAATTTCGATAAATAAAAACAACTTGCAGAGAATAATATTTTCTATAGCATTAAAAAATATAAACATAATCTACTTAAAACTATATTGAATATTTTATCAAAAACTTCCTTTTTAAATTTTGTGTTTCAGATTTGTATGTTGATGTGTATGCTACAAATTATAATTATTGTGTATGTATATATATTTCAATGTAAACATTTGCGTACATTGAAACTATCATAAAACTGAAGTTTAATTCTAGATTTCAATTACAGACATATTGCTGTAAGAAAACTATAGTAAAACTGGAGTTTCTTTAGAAAATTTTAAATGTATAAGAATTGATATTATCATACAATTTTGTTTTTAATTATAACTTGAGTTCGTAGTAAGTACATAATTCAATATTCGTATTAGAGTTATTGGAATACCCTTATTTCATGACAACATATTCTTTATATGGTTATTATCTTCTTATGATGCATTATATCCCGAGGTACCATATATTTACATGATAACATGTTTTATATGACTATTCTCTTTACATATTTCACTCTTATAAAGTGATAGGAATAGATGAACCCCAATTAACAATGACTCTAATTTATTTTGACTCAAATGATTAATAAATTTTTTTAACTTGAAAACTCTCAAGTTTTTATATGCAAGGGGTTAAATAACTACTTACTTTTTTTTTTTCTGAAAATATTCTTTTTAAGTAAAAAGTTCTCTAATATTTTGACTTTTTAGATGGTGAGGCTAAAATACTACTGTTTGAACTAACTTTAAACATTTTTTACGCTAAAGTGGTTTATTAATGCATTTTTAATGACAAAAGACTATGAATATAACCAAAATGGGTAAATATCTCACCCCAGCGTACAAAATAATTTCAAGCGATTAAAATGGCTACAAGTTTTTCATTAAAAATACCCCTTTTAAAAATAAAATGTTTACTAAACTTAAGTGTATTTTTACTTTTAAGAAAGTAAGCCTAAACTATAATATTTTTAGTTAATCATAAACAATTTACTGTTAAAGAAGTGACAGAAACCTTATAAAAAATGTTTAAGAAAGTAAGCCTAAACTACTGTTAAAATGTTTACTAATGCATCTGTAAGTGGGAGTGGATCTAACCTAATTATATAAATATGATACTAAGTCTCTGTTCACATTTAAAGAAAACCTTATCAAAACATAACCTTAAAACTTATGAACATCAAAATCGATAAAATGAGCACTTTAATTGTCCCTACTTCTTAGAGAACCGTTCCTAAGTCCGCGTATCATGTTTTTTTTTCTTTAAATTAAGGTGTACCAACTATTGCCTCTATTAACTTTTGCATATAACTATATATATTGACATATAACAAAGCCAAATCTCTACAAGTTCGACTAAGCCTTCTTTTTTTAACTTTTATGATAAGTTTACGTGTTAATTTGTGTTTAGTAAAACAGTAGATTCTTATAATTTTAGGACTCATGTTCTCGAGGTTAGGGTGAATTACAGTCAATGATATTAAATTTTAAAAGATAAAGTCATATTAATCCGTTAAAAAAATTATTTTTTTGCATATGTCGATACGTATTTTTAGATATCGATATTCCCTTCATTTTGTATCTACAAGGTATATACAATATAAAATTTTCAAATTAAGATTTTAACTCAAATATATTTCCCCCCATTCCATCACCGCACCTTCCTCGGCAAGCACTCAGCGTGAAAAGTCGGCAAACTGGCTCAACCTCACTAACCACATCATCCCAGCACCGACGAACGCCGGTGGTGGAAGGCTGCTCTGGTGGTAGTTAATGGCAGCAACTCCTGTAGTGTAGCGTAATAGTTTAATGCAAACAAGAATATACATCTTCTTCTAAATTTTAAATTCCAAATTCCAAATTTCATTTTTATTCATTTGGTTTGTTGAATTGTGATGGTTTGTTGCAAGTGAGTAGAATGAAAAAGTTATGACACTTGATTGGGGTGAGAAGGCTAAAGAAAAGTGAAAAACCTAAAGAACACAATGATGGTGGGATGTGGTTGTGGTTGTGGTGTGGTTGTGGCCGATGGGGAGGGGGAAGGGGCATGTGTGTGTGGATATGTGTGCATATCGTATATGTGTGTGTGGATGGGTTCATGTGTGTGTGTGGATGCATGTATTGTTATCTTTGTGTGTGTTAGAACTTGGAACCCAAAAGTCTAAATGGATGATGGTGGTGGTAGTAGTGGCGGGGCTGTATATATGGGTGAGATGAAAGGATGATGAATGACATTTGAAGAATTACATTCGTAAGTGACGAGCATTTTAATTTTTACATCCTTTCAGTATTTTATTTTGATCAATGGACATAAGTGTTATTTGTTCCAACTAATGAACATACTTGTAATTTTATCTTAACCTCAAGGTCATGGATGTAATTAACCCTATAATTTTCTTAACTCTCAAAACTTTATACCATAGGTATCATGTTTTCTTAACTATCTGATATCAACTTCACACATATATTTTGTAGTATGGATTTCAAAAGGACACACACACATGTATATATACTTTTTAGATGAGTAGGTATAGTTTGTGTTAAAAATTAAAAAAACTTAAGGTAAATATTTGCTAAATTATATCTACAACTAAATTAATAGCCTTATTTTACTACTATGATGAACAAAGTAATGCTAAATAAATATAAAAGAGAGCTGTAAATTACACTATCAAGAGAAACTTAGATTACACTATAAATTTATTAATTGAAAAGTAAAAAAAGAAAGTATAATTAAGATTAAGCAGACAAATTGCACTGGAACATTAAAACTTAAAGATAGAAAAAATTGAAAAAGACTTGCTTTGTACTTTAATTTTAAAATAAGAGATACATAAAACTTATACTTCCTTCATAACAAATTATTTGATCATATTTGACGCACGTTTATTTAAGATATAAGTCTTATTTTATGAGTTTCTCATTCTATCCCAAGAGAGAGATAGGGGTAGGACGAAATTGATTCAGTAGAGAAAAATGGGTTGGTAAATGACTAAATGTGAAGAAAGAAGTAGAATTAAAAAATGTTGACAAAAGGTAAACATGTAAAAACAGCTGCAAAATCTTTTTTAATTTGAAAACTGATTAATTTTTTTAAAACAGTCTAAAAAAATCAATTTTGTTAAAACAGTCTAAAAAAATCAATTTTGACCCCCAATAATCATTGCAACAAGAAATGGCCATAATTGGGTAGAAAGAAACATGATAGGTAATGAATGATACTGAATATCATAAGTGATTATATTTTAGTAGTGATGATTGCGTAAAAAAGTGCCAAAACTCTAAAAGTGAATGATTGGAAAAACTTTTAAAATATTATTGAAAGCTAGAGACTAAATTTGTTACTTAAGCAGTTCAGTTTTATTTGTGTCATGATAGATCTCTTCAGCTTGATTGATTCTTGATTTTAAAGATTTAATATTTTAAGCTCCTAACTCATTTTATCCTACAAACGTTGTTATGCATTTATTAATAATAACTTCTTCATGTTACACACTTTATTTTAGATAATCCTTTTTGGGTTGATTATTGAACTTTTGTAATACAACTGAATTATAATTCAAACTTCTTCTCAATTTTACTTACTAGACATATATATATATATATATATATATATATATATATATATATATATATATATATATATATATATATATATATACCATCAAAACATAATACATGACAATAGACGATTCCAATATAAACACTTGACATTAGTTATCTTTTAAAAACTTTCTTCACTTTTTTCGCTGTACAATCAAACTTGTAGTGTTTCGTGTGAGTTAGATATTTGAAGGAGATGTTTGAGACTAATTGCAATGCCAGTGTACATTGGAGAACATGATATAGTATAAAACAATCAGAATTCTGTTTAACGACAATTTGATGTGACGAAAGAAATAAATATGATAAATAGTGAAAAATATTAATGATAATTGACGTGAAAAATTCGGGTTTGAAAGTAAGACCATATTTTGGGTAATGAACTTTTCACATTTTGAGTATTTAATTAGTAGTTAACAACTGATTTATTATTATCGTTTAATTATAATAGTTGTATTGATTAATTTTAATTATTTTTTTAACCAAAGTTTAGAATATTTTTATTTCAAATCAATATATATCGTGCAAAGCACGTGTCCTTACTATCTCTTAGATATAGAAAATATCGCTAGAAATACTATAATAACAATATGTTATTACTGTAAAGTTTAGCAACAACAAATGAAAATTTTAATGACAATCTTTTATAGCTGAAATTGTTTCAGTAGAAATGTTGTTCAACAAAAGATTCTTGTCTTTTAAAAATACTTGACCTTGTAATAAAAAATCAAAATTATCCTTTAAAAACACTTGACGTTATTGAATACATATTACATAAGCAAGATCCATGGCGCACAGCCATACAACTTGATGACAAACTTATAAAAAGATTCAAGATTTTAGCCAGTTATCATCGATTTGACCTTAAGAGAGCTTTTGAAAGAAAGTAGAATTGAAGAGAGAGAAAAATCTAGTATGCTAGATGAGTTTCTTTATACGTAAACAAGTTTTCACGTAGGATTCTCTTTCTCAGAAATTATTCATGAAATGTTGAAAAGTGTGTCGTGATTAACATTCAAACAGATGATTGGTTCCATTTTCACGCGCATTCCACACACATGAAGAGGAAGACTTCGCGTCGGGTGCGGAAACGATGATAATTTTGTGCAACCAATTCTTTTGATCTCACTATACTTTACACGTCTGTTACATCACATCTATCACCATTAAATCGACGAGTTTCTTATTTCGAACATTTTTTCTTTTTTATTAAAAGTATAAATATATTCCAAGAAAAGAGATACGAAGATACAAAAACGTAACGCTGCAGATAATTCACACAATATTATATTCCGAGAAAGAAGTAATAGCGACAAATAAATTAAAAAAAAAAAAGAAAGGAATCTTCAATTGACGAACAGCATTGCGAGAATCCCCGTAATCGCTTCCGTGTCCAATCAGCCCTTAATTAATGAAGAAAAGGCTAGATTTTGACTAGCCTTTTGGATTTTGCTTGGAATGGTATAAAGCAAAGCACCTTTCCGTTGTGCCCAACTTAAACTAACACACTCATTCCATGGTGGGAGAGTGAGATCTTGAAAAAGTTCCATTCTATGAAATAATGACATTTTTGTTGAACGCGAGAGTATCGATACGAGTCTTTTTCCGCGAAAGAAAAGTATTCGGTGACAATTTTAGCATCGATATTCAGTCCTTATGTCGCATCACACTCGTTGGTCAAACTTTTCCTACCCAAGATATTGAATGGTCAAAATGGTCGAGCAACATGAACGTTGGAATATTGAGCGTATACTTTTCCTTCCCAACATGAACGTTGGCCTTTTATTACAGGATACAAGACATCATAACGCACTCTAGCACACCTGAAAAATCGCTATTTTAGAATTTATAAATGTAATACCGCTCATCCGATCTTCGATTGATTTGATTTTTGTTTCTTCCAATTTGTATTTTCGTTATCTTCGATTTGAATCTACAATGACTATTTTTGAACTTTGAAATTAACATTGAATTATAAGAAAATTAAAAATACTTACTTGTTTTGATTTGATATATTTAAAGAAAAATTAACCGATCTTCTAGCGTAAATTTTTTTTGTTTGTATTGTTGTGGAGACTATGTAGGTGATATATGGAGTATGAAGACAGTTGGTAAAGATGATGGAAAGTGAAAGAAAGGGTTCTGGGAGGAGGGTTTATAAAGAGAAAAAAGTGAGGGAGAGAGAAGAAAGAAGACAGAAAAAAAATCCATGAGTGAACAGTCAAAGGCTGTGAAAGAAAAAAAATAGCAGAAGACTCTGTGGCCAAGTTTTGAGCTGCCTCTGAAAAAAAAAAAAAAAGAGGGGGGAGGGTAGGAAAAAGGACAGGGAAAGGACACCACGTGGGGGAAAGGACACCACGTGGCATCAAGGGGAGGGGGAAGGGGGGGCCATCCGGGGTGGGGGGGGGGGGTGAACCGCAACTCTTTGTTGAGGTTGGTTCATTGAAGTAATCATGCCAACCGCAACAAAGAGTTGCGGTTGGGCATGGAGATGGGGGGACACCACGTGGCGGGGGAAGGGGGCCCATCCGGAGTGAACCGCAACACTTTGTTGCGGTTGACTTTTGGAGAGCCGCAACAAATTATTCCAACCACAACAAAGTGTTACGGTTGGGTTTGCGGTTGGATTTTTGTCAGAATTATTCCAACCGCAACAAAGTGTTGCGGTTGGATTTTTGTGAGGAATAGTTGCAACCGCTACAAAGAGTAGCGGTTTGGTGAAAAAATAAGTATTTTCCCACCAATAGACAGGGATCGGCTCTCTATGTGTATGGTATATGTGTGTGTGTGTGTGTGTGTGTATATATATATATATATATATATATATATATATATATATATATATATATATATATAAAGGCTAACACACTCATTCCATGGTGGGGGAGTGAGATCTTGAAAAAGTTCCATTCTACGAAATAATGACATTTTTGTTGAATGCGGGGGTATCGAAATGAGTCTTTTTCCGCAAAAGAAAAGTATTCTGTGACTATAGACAATTTTAGCATCGATATTCGGTCGTTATGTTGCATCAGACTCGTTGGTCAAACTTTTCCTACTCAAGATATTGAATGGTCAAAATCGTGGAGCAACATGAACGTTGGAATATTGAGCACATACTTTTCACAACAAAAAGGAGAGTAGAAAAAAGGAGTTTGACCCTTGAACTCGGTAAAAAAAAAGAGGTACATGTAGTAGTAGTTAGTCTCTCTCCTCTGACTGAGGAATCAGAACGAATAAAGAGTTGGAACTGAAAGCTAGCATTGGTGCAAAAATTATTATTTCTGTCAGATTGGGGTGGCGCAACTATTTTTACTAACGTTGGTGCTACCTTTTTTTTTTTTAATCTTAAATGGTTATTTTTGTGCTCGTGCTCTAGAGGATTTTATATTTCCACCTTACAAATGAGTACTTCCACTGCATGCATCGTAACATTGTTTTAGGTTTGTTTGGAATAGCTATCACTTCCTATTTGTAAAGGCAGGTTTGAGGTCTCATTTTTTGGTAGATCAAGGTAATAGTCGAGTAGTGATAGCGTCACCTTCTATTATGCCAACTCATAAATTGAAGTGTCACGGGAGTGTTAAAACTTTGGATTATGAGATATATACGTGACAAAGAATATCATGTATTCATTTTTTTTAAGTTTTACTATTTTGTAGATATTTGTGCCAAAGAATCTCATCTACCTATTCACTTTAAAAGCAGACACTTTCACATCACATACTTTAAAACTGAGGGTATATTATACTATATTAAGGGGAGACTAAACAGGAAAGCGGGAGACTTCGAACCCAAAACAATATGAACAAACTTTGGTTCATATCCTGATTGTAGGAATCTTCTTTTAACTCCATGTATAGTGACAATTAATAGTAACTAAATATTTCTAGTGACTTTTCTTATAATACTTTTAGCGATAATTATTAGCAATATTTTTTAGCGTCACTAAAGAAAAGTCACTAAAAACATTTAGAGACGATTGATTGTCGCTATATAGGGGGTTGGAGGAAGATTCCTCTAACCGAGATAGTAGTCAAATTTTTTCCAAACAATATTGAAGGGATACTGAATATGTAAGCGAGAGACTTTGAACGCAAGACCTTATCAGTCAAATGTATTATATCATATTAAGTTACTATATACTCTACAAGTTTAAGCTATTAGAAGATAAGTATCATGCTGCTTGAGAAGTCTAACTTAAATTTATCATTTCCTGTATGTAAAGAGAACAAGGTTATCATGAGAGCACCTTCGTTTCCTCCGTAATAAGGTCACAACTTTGAATAATATGGAAGCCATATTACTTGCGATAAGGGAGAACTACGGGCGACCCTGAGTTCTCCAATTGATAAAATATAAAAGTAAAAAGGCTATTACTTCATAGAAAGATAAATACTTTCACAAAATATGGTAATCCATTCCAAACTCATTAGCGGACTTACTTTCATCACTGGATAAAAAATATATTGGACAGTCCGAAACCAAGCCATCTAGGGGCTGTATGTTTAGGCTTTCTGATTTCCTATTTTGTTTTGTGTTTTTGTTTCCCATATCTTTGTATTCAGTTCTGTTTTTGTCAATTTTTCATATCTACTTTTTTTAATTATTCGTGTACATTTATTATTTTTATTTTTATTTTCATCAACTTTTTAGATCCATTCTTGTATGTTTAACATTTTTTTACATTATTTGTATCCATATCTTCTCGTTTTATTCCTATTTTAACTTAATAAATTATTATTATACCCTTCTTTTATTTTTACTCCCGTAGAAGACGTAAAGTCACTTGATTGAGCTAACTGGGGCCACAATTCATACTTCCTCTACTGAGTTCTAGGCCACGACCACATGGGGTGAAATATAGTTTTTCATTCCTTTTGAAATTCAAAGCAGAGTCCTTTGACAAATATGGTAGAATATGCCAACCAAGTTTCAACTTTTAACAACCATTCAGCTGTCTTCCAATGTTGATTGGTCTGAGCTTAATATAAATTCATATATTAAAGTTGAAATAAGAGAGTAATACATCTATATTGTCGTGAGATTGTGACAAAATATATTTCAACTTTTGTGATATTTGTTTTTCATTTTACATGGAGACTATTACATAAATAAATAAATAGAAAAAAGATTCTCTTTTAAACCGCTAATATACTAATGGTCACAACGAGATTTAATTATGCTAAAAAAATGCTACTAAACTATGTCGTTGAAGTTATCTGGAGAGACGTCACTAATACTATTCAGTCGCGCGATTGTTTACCTCGATTATGGCCTTCAACCCTGGTTGCATCAAAATTGTATGAAACACATAGTAACAAGGAAATATACATGTGTAGAGGAAATAAAGAAAGGAAAATCTTTTAGTGTTACCTGTCGTAAGAACCCCAAGATTGTGACCTACATCCCCTTATATAGCAAACATTAATAGTCGTTGAATATTTTTAAGGACGTTTCAACTAATAGTTTCATCAATAATTGTTAACAAATATCACTAAAAATATTTAATACTCCCTCTATCACAAAAATTCTGATTCACAAATCAAAGTGGGTTTTGTAGGTACTTTTACGCATTTACTCTTTTTTTACTTATTTTATTTCTTTCTTCATATTTAAATCTTCATAAACTCGTTTTCTCTTTCATGCCCCGCTTTTCTTAAACATTTTTTTATTCATTTCTCATTTTTACATTTAAAACTATACAAACTCATTTTCTCTCTTCTGACCTACTTTCTTCTACTAATGAAAAATACACAGTATCTCAGTTATGCGGGATGGAGCGTTGACATAAAGAACTTTTCCATAAAGAAAAAAGTGCCGTAACTCTTGGAATTTGGGTGAACACAATCCAGTTTGCCCGGCACGAAATCATCGTATACTCTCTCTCTCTCCCCGTCATTCTCTGTCTGAACTCTACGAGTGAAGACAATTACTACATCTTTCGTATTGCCTCCGGCAGTCCTTGCGAACTCCTTCACGTGGTCCTTTGACTGTTCTCCATAGCCACTAGCTAGACTCCACCCCACCTCACCCTTACCCCCCACCGGCGATCCCCACCACCAACTTCACCCGTTGCGGTTCAAATGTAATCAAGTTTCCACAAGCATGTAAGAAAAAGCATACATAGATCGATGCATGTCGTTGACATGTATATACAAGTGATCAGTTCACCAAGTTTTTGGGTCCTTTTTTATGCAAGTTTTCTCCTTTTTTGATCTTCTGTTCCTTCGCAGGGACCTGAGTACTGAGAGCCCCTTTTCAAGTTTTTAAGGCGCAGGAAGTTGCTTTTACCTTGATCGGAACACTGAAAATGTTGTTGCAGAGATGCATCTGCGTAGCAGTTGTTGTGGTTGCTGTAGTTGGAGCTGTAAAGGGTCGGCAAAGGCCTCACCGGATTCTCTTGGACACCGACGTTGACACCGACGACTTCTTCGCTCTCTTGTACCTCTTGAAGCTCGACCGTTCCCAGTTCGATTTGCAGGTCCGCTTCTGTACATGCACACATAAACATAATGATCCCTGCATATTAACCAAAGCGGATCGATCAATATCCAGCACTAACAACTTGGCTAAGTTATCTCTGCATCCATGGCAGTTTATATATACTTTAATGACTCACTCCTATTGCTTTATGTGCAGTGTCTATTGGTTTGCACTTCTTCTTCTTCTTTTAATTCCTTTAATGCATATGCTTTGGTGATGAAGTCCATCTTGGAGTTGGACGTTTTGGTTTGTTTATGTTCACATAAAATGCTAATGAGCTACTTTTCAGTTGTCTGGAGCGAGTTTTGAGGCAAATCCCACCATGTTACTGAGTCAATTCAGTATCTGGAGCGAGTTTTATGCACGTTCACACAAAATGCTAGTGAGCTAGTATTTTTTTCAGCTTTATATTGAGCGAGTTCTGTGGCAGATCCTTATTGAGTCAACTCGCTTTTTGATGGATGTTGGGTGTGCCATATTTAGACGTGGCCCTTTCGGACCGAGTCAAACGTTTCTAATTATGAAGAGTTAGGTCCTGGATAATCATTTGAGTTGACTTGTCATGATCTTGAAGCACCATAGATTAAAAAATCAATGTCTGGAAAGTACTTTGTTTACCTCAAGTTATGTTTAAACACAATAGTCCTCAGTTGTTTGATGCTTTGTATTAAAATGTGGTATGGCTACTCAAAAGCTTCTATTAAAAAAGTTGACTTCTCCTCATACTCTTTCTCCGTGATATATTTTCCTTTTCATCACTTCGACATACTTTTTATATACTCATTCTTAAATCTTAGTGTCCAAGTCAAATGTATGCTCAAAAAACCCATGAGGTAAAAAATCGATGCCAATAGTCGATGTGGATTTTTAACACCCCGCCCTCACGCATAGCGTGGATTACGAGGCCATCTCCAAGCTCGAGCTGGGTAGTGTTAAATCTGATGTTAAATTGCACAATAGGGAAAAGGTCTCCTTATACGTTTAGATATGTGAAACAATGCCAATTTGGAGGGACTAATAGACTTGAAAAAGTCACCTGCAGGAGCCTAATAACAGGCTTTTGTATGTGAATTCTGAACAAGTTTTGATCCAGATACAATCTTGCTGCAGGCAGTAACAATTAATGCAAATGCATGGACCAGTGCCGGGCATGCCGTGAATCAAGTTTATGACATTCTTTACATGATGGGGCGGGACGACATTCCTGTTGGGGTGGGAGGTGAGGGTGGAATACTAGAAGATGGTGCCATACAACAAAATGTTGGTGGATATCTCCCCATTATTGAACAGGTGAAGAACAAGAGTTTCTGAGTTGCATACAATTCTGCAGCTATGGAAAAGAGCATGCCTATCTTCTTTTGAAGTTAACCTGGTTTTGTTTCGTTATGATTTACATTCGAACGACTTAAAACTTTTTTCCCCAACCAGCATCTGATTAGGCAATGCACTTCCACAGGGCATCGGTACAGCAGGATATTGTCGATATAGGCAAGCGATCCCTGTAGGCCTTGGAGGAAGATTAGATATAGACACAAACTTTGGCTTCCGGAAAAGCTTCCTCCCACAGGTGTGAACCGTTCAGTCATTCTAATTCAATTTGTGGCAGTGTTGTACAGAGTTTGATTTCCTAGACCAGTGCTGATATTCCTCAAGTATTACTTCTGCTTTGATCCCCTTAGTATAATTAGATCATTCAGGTTTCAGATCCATCAAGCAATCAATTATGTTTCCAATTTGTTGCTATGCCTCATGTGCGTGTCATTAGCGTTGACTTCCTGTACATATTAAACAGAAAGGGCACCGAAGTTCATAGACTGGTTTAGCTATAGTAGAAAGGTAACCAGTAATTATACAGAAATTGTCAAATTTTGTAATGTGGCAGCTGGAATGTGTTGACGACTGTATTTCTAGATGAAAATTATATTCATCTGGATGGTTTAATTTTTATAGCACAATCTTCGTTTGTACGTGTTTTCAATGTTCCCTTGTGTAACTCAAGCTACACAAGCTTCTCAAAATGCAATTGCATGCTCATATTTGTTCAGCCAATCATAGAATTCAGAAAGCAGGCTTTGCTAAAAAATGCTACATCAAGTTTTCTAGTGTCTCGTGTAAAATTTGATGTAAAATCAATTGGTTATAGTTTCCAATTGTGAAAGATGTAAACAGATCTGGTTGTTTCAGTGGTGAGCCTGAAACTGAACTATTATGTTTCCGTCGTGTATGATGATATCAGGGAAGCAGGAGATATTCTCCTCTTCGGCAGCCTACTGCTCAGCAAGTATTGATTGACAAAGTATCTGCCGGCCCCATCACAGTATTTGTCATTGGAGCGCATACAAATTTTGCCATCTTTCTCATGAATAATCCGCATCTAAAGAAGAATGTTGAGCATATATACGTCATGGGTGGCGGTGTGAGGTCAAGTAACCCAACCGGTTGCTGCCCCAAGAATGCCAACTCAACTTGCCAGCCTAGGCAGTGTGGCGACCGTGGCAATATGTACACTGACTACACTAGTAATCCTTATGCAGAGTTCAATTTCTTTGGTGATCCTTTTGCTGCATACCAGGTATCACAGAGTTAGTATGATCTAGAAGTGCCCTGATTGTGTCCTTTTGGGTCTTAATTAACAGAAGATTGGCTGTAATTGGAATCTGCACTGATTGTTGCAGGTGATACACTCTGGAATTCCAGTTACCCTTGTACCCTTGGATGCAACAAACACCATCCCAATAAGTGAACTATTTTTCGAAGCCTTTGAGCAGAATCAGCATACTTATGAGGCACAATACTGCTTCAAGTCCTTAAAAATGGCTCGTGACACTTGGTTTGATGATAATTTCTATACGGTAGTCTCTTTCAAGTGAATTTAAGTCGGATCATTTTTCAGATTGCACTGTAGGAACATGTGCAACCATACAATTTCGGGTCGAGCTAAAATGGTGATCTCTCTCATCATGCAGAGTTATTTCATGTGGGACTCATTTGCATCTGGTGTAGCTACTTCAATCATGAGTAACTTACACGGCCATCCTGGGGAAAATGAATTCGCTGAAATGGAGTATGTGATTATAACTGTCATTACTTCAAATAAACCATATGGGATATCTGATGGATCAAATGGTTTCTTTGATGGCCTTAAAATCCCAAAGTTCAACTTAACGAAAGATGGAGTTCATAGTGGTCACGTTCAGACTGGACTTCGAGATCCATTTTGTCTTGTCAAGAATGGGAAAGGAAGATGTAAGGTATAGACTGCTCGGTAACACATTGATACCCTACCTAAAGTAACGGCATTTCAGTATAAGCTTGTGCTTTGAATTTTTATTCTAAGCTACTTGAATACAAGCTCTGTCTGAGCTATATTCTCATTCATTTGGTAAGCCGAACTATATTTTCAAAATTCTACGTGCCACATTTCTGCATACTAACTCAATAATATCAGGATGGTTATACGGCAGAAGCAAATGGACGTGAAGGAGTGCGTGTTCTTCTTGCTAGAAAAGCAAAAGATGATCCTGATGAGAAAAACTCTCTAGGCAGAGCATTTTTCAGAAGCTTCTTGGATGTAAGTTCCTTTACTTCTGCACAGAAGTCCGTTTGTTTATTGAAATCTGAGGTCAGGGTGGGTGCATCCAGTGTTGAATTTACTCTTGTGAGACAATAGTGACTGATCCCTGATGGTCGCAGGTGCTAAACCGCCCTCAACAAACCGCGAGGTTCAATTTTACAACACAATTTCCTAACTACAAAGAAGTGTTTTACAAACCAAATTTTGAGGGACAGAAACTTGGGAAAGATGTTATCTTTGACATGGATATGAGTGCAGGAGATTTTGTAGCCCTTCTTTACCTCCTCAAAGTACCTGTGGAAGTGATCAATCTTAAGGTAATATTTCTTGCACTTTCAGGTTTCACAACCTATTTTAACGAGCCGCTGATCAGTTATCTGTGGCTGTGCTTTAAAATTGTTATACATCGTGTGTCGTGCTTTCATTAATGGTAGTTCCGGAAACTAAAATGCAGGTACAACAAATTGGCCTTTTTACAACTTTCTCACAGAATCACTTCTCTTGTTATAACATGCACAAACAATGACCAGTTATACTTCATTGCATGTTATTTCCAACTCAAAGAATACCATAAAGTCTACGACTCTTTGGCCATGAATGAATTGCAGTTTCTGTACTGTCTGTACTTAAATGAAATAAAAGTGAGAAATATAGTTTGATATAATTATGTTTGAATAAAGCAGCCCTACAGATATGCACTTTTTCTCCTCTTTCTACTTTCATCCAGGCAATATTAGTAAGTCCAACTGGCTGGGCAAATGCGGCAACAATAGATGTCATCTATGATTTGCTGCATATGATGGGTCGCGATGACATTCCTGTTGGCCTAGGGGATGTATTTGCTATGAACCAATCTGATTTGCTGTTCCCTGGAGTTGGAGACTGCAAGTATGCCAAAGCTATCCCACATGGTAGTGGTGGATTTCTGGACTCGGATACTCTCTACGGGTTGGCTCGTGATTTGCCACGAAGCCCTAGGAGGTGCGTAAGTAAATTTATGACATTTATTAACAGAAAGACAAAAAGAAAAGGTGCTTTCAAGCATGGAATATCACTTCCGATACATGGCTTTCACTGTCGTGCAACAATTATCAGGAATGCACTTTTGATGTATGCTTATCATATAACAATGCCTCTTCTTACGGGCCATCTGATCCTGCTCTAATAATGATGCTCCATGCTTCATAGCTAAGTACTTACATGGACTTACTTTTAGTCTATCAGAAGATGGCATTTTGTTCTCCTTAGTGACTCACTTCCAATTTCACTTGAAATTTTGTTGTAAATTTAATCTTCTTGTGTACAGCAAGTGACATTTGAGTTCAATTCCAGGTATACGTCAGAGAATTCTATAAAATTTGGAGCTCCGCGGGATACTGATCACCCTGAACTAAGACAACCACTAGCAATAGAAACTTGGGACTCTGTATCAAAGTCACTGAGTCCAGGATCCAAGATCACCATATTGTCCAACGGTCCCCTGACAAATATAGCAAAGATTATACTTTCAGATGACAAAGTGAGGTCTCTTGTCAAGGTCAGTTGGCTGTACGTATTTTTGCTGCTTATTAGATCTTCGATATGCAAAAGAGGGGAGGTTTTTCGTGAAATAGTTGTACTTGTTATAGCAACAGCTGAGCATTAAAAATAACCATATGGCTTGAAGTTTCAAACTGTCTGTATCAAAAATTGCTGATGCCTTTAAGTTCTAATGCAGGACGTATTTATAGTTGGGGGACACATCAACCATGATAACTCCGAGAAAGGAAACGTTATGAATGTTCCTTCAAACAAATATGCAGAGTTCAACATTTTTCTTGATCCTTTGGCAGCAAAGACAGTGTTTGACTCTGATCTTAGTGTCACGCTCATCCCAATTGGTATACAACGTAAAGTTAGCGAGTTTCCTAAGATCCTAGATTCCTTGCATCTGAAAAAGACACCGGAAGCTCTCTTTGCTAGGCGCTTAATATCAAGGCTACATAACTTGCAACAGAGGCACCACAGATATCAACATATGGTATGGTAATCATGAAGTGTGTACGTCGTGCATGTTAAGATGCTGCTGCTACTAGAGTCACTGACCAAGTTTTTATGCACTGCAGGATACGTTTCTGGGGGAAATCCTTGGTGCTGTTATCTTGGCTGGTGATCAATCCGTGCTGAACACAACATTTCAAGGCAAGCCTGTTGAAGTCCATGCAACTGGGCTTGAATCTGAAGATGGAGAACTAGTAATCAACAAAAAACACGGAAAATCGGTGAAAATACTGGAAAGTCTGAACAGTTTGAAGTATTATGATCTTTTCGCAAACCAACTTGGCAGTGAGAAACAATCTGCTGTTATTGGAAGCTTTGAAGAACATAGAAGGGTTTGGAGTATGCCAGGCAATTGAACTGCTTCAAGGACCTGACTGATTCATTATATCATCGAATTTCTTTCTGTATTGTGAAATTTCTTAAACTACAGATCTCTGCTAACCCAACACATAGAAGTTTCTCAGAACATTGTATGTAAACTGTACAAGAGCAATGCAAAAAACAAAAAGCTAGAAATTTTTTTGTACTTGTAAAACTCATTCTCTTTCATATGGTGAAGGAAAATTCCCTCCATTTTTTTGTTATTGTTCTTGGTGAAATGCTATTTCGATCGCTTACTTTTTTTATTGTCTTTTACAGTCAAAATACATTTCACTGATAACTTCTTGAAAACAAATAAGAGTTGAATAACATATCAAGGGATGAAAATAGTTTCTTTTATTTGGCCTAATAATACATATCAAAACTGTTGGTGCATGGTGATGTTACCATCAGCTTTAAAAGCAGGATCCAACCAAGTATATCACGCTTCAAAATTAAACTTAAAGTCACTTGTTCGTCAAGCGGGAATGAACGACAACAAAAGCAAGAGCTGCAAAGTTTGATGGAAGTTTGATCGCGAGATATATGCAACTAAAGAGTAAAAGTAGAAACATGAGCGGAAACGAGAAAGATGTGAAGTCCTTCTACATTTTACATCTACAGGGACGATTTTTGGCAGTGCCAACCACATTTTTACAGAAAAACGACAAAGATGGTAAAGTGTCTAAATCACAAATGACAAAGCATGGCACACATTGGTCGGTCTCACTGTCCCAGGTCAACAGTCTACTTCCTCTACTGCTCAAGGGTCTCATTCCATCTCAATTACCAGCACAACTGAGTTGAAGTGGGGTGAAAATGTTGCTGCAGAGAGGTGTGTTTATCGCCATGTTACTAGTGGTCGGAGCTCGTCTATATTCAGTGGAAGGTCGACAGCAGCCTCATCGGATTCTGTTGGACACGGACGTTGATGTGGACGACGTTTTCGCTCTTTTGTATCTCTTGAAGCTCAACCGCTCAGAATTCGATTTGCAGGTTCATGTTTGATCACTTCTGTTTTTTCAGAAATTCACGGGTAATCCTGTTGGAGCTCCCATTTTCTGCTATCGGCACTGCTAGAATGAACAAGAAGTGCCACTCGAAAGGCAAGTGATTGTATCTTGTGCATCAAATGACCGTGGAGGGAGTGCCAGTAGCCAAATAGCAGCACCCAAATCCAAACCTTTGGCCGAAATTTTTTGGCTACAACCTATGCTGTAGCGAGAGGCTAAAACCCTTGAGAGCCAATTAATTGTCCCTAAATACGGTTGGCGGCATCTAATTAGCGATGTTAAAAAGTGCCCTTACGATTTGTCACTAGAAGCTTTCGCAGAAATGCCACTGACCGTATTTGGCAACCATTAATTGTCTGGGGGAGTATAGCAGGCTATGACCTGGGTTGTAGCACGAATCTAACCAAATGATGGAGCTCACTGTTTTGTAGAGCTTGAATTCCAATGAGCCACTTTGATGGGGAGTCGATTTCTGGGATAGAAATTTGGGAAGACCAGCCCGATCACTAAAGGGTTGTTAAGTATCACTATGCATCGTTTAGCGACTAAATAGAGTTGATTTCGCTATACTCTTGGCTTACAATAGTGGAACTTGAAATGGATAGAATCAACCTTTTGGAGCCTCTGCATCGTGTTCTGTATCAGGGTAGTTATCTTCCTATGTGAAGGACATGTATATTGCACGTTGATTCCAACAGGTTGAATTGGACAGACAAAAACCAGTCCTTAAGAGTACATTACTTTCCCACAAATAGATGTTCTCTGTTTACATTCGTGCAGTACCTTTATACTGGTGTGCTAGAGTGCGTTATGATGTCTTGTATCCTGTAATAAAAGGCCCAAGCCAAGTTCCCGAGGAAGACCGGTGGCTCATAGGTTGCTCGTGTGTAACAGCAATTTACCACGAATTTAGTCAAACTATTTGCTTTCATATGTTAAGAGGGATGTAGCTACGAAAATCTGGCTTTTCAAACAATCAGTTGCTAAATATATGTTTTTTTTTTCCTGCTGGGGGAAGTGATCCAATTACTCAGCAATTATCATCTTACAATGCCGTTGTCTTCAAGAAACTTAACAAGATTACTTGGAACGCTACTTGCTGCAGGGTGTAACAATTAACACTAACTCATGGACCAATGTGGGGCATGCCGTGAATCACATGCCCGATCTTTCTTATTTGTAACAGTTGTTTTACAGCTCATTAGTGAAATTGCATTCTTATACTTCCGAAATCACGATTAGTGAAGTCCGCATTCCTTAGTAGCCGAGATGTTGAACAATGACCATTTAACTGAATTTCCTCCCTTCTCAGGAGATGGAGGGAAGAGATTGTAACGAAAAACCAACATTTGAGTTTTTGTTGAACTTTGATGGTTGAAAAGTAAGAACTTGCGGCTTCTGTTCTTAGGGATTTGGAAATGTGAGCTCTGATGCATGGAGTCCTCGGTCTAACTCTCCCACTGAGGCGCTTGTTTCTGTCCCCTTCATTTGTGTCATCTCAAGTCCCCTGGGTTCCTAATTGGGAATAGGCATTTCCTTCTTCAAAGTTCGTACATCTTTCTGCTAGCCTCCCCTTTCACATTTGCAAGTTATACAGGGATGTTCCTCTGGGGGTGTTATCCACAATGGGTTTCCTTACAGTTCATTTCCATTACCTGTCCTTTTCAAGTTTTAGCCGATATCTGCCAAGTTTTTGTTACATTTGTGTTGGAGGGACAATACTCTATTTGACTGCTTGGTCTGCAATTTTTTTAATATAAAAGAAGATCCTAGCATGCTTGATTCGAAGTGACGCAGTTCTTGCTTGGTTTCTGTGGTTTTTATTTACTCTTTATAAGTGATGCAACCACTGTGTCTGAGCCTTTATGACATGTTGATCCTGTAAACAAATACATTTGAAGTGCTGGCTCTCGTTGTCATTTGCTATCATACTAGTTGTAAAAAGTGGCTCATACTTTGGGGATCATGAATCTAGGGGAGCAGGACATATTCTCCAGTTCAACAAGCAACTGCTCAGCAAGTAATGATTGACAAAATATCCGCTGGTCCGACCACTGTATTTCTCATTGGAGCGCATACGAATTTTGGCATATTTCTTATGCATAATGCACATTTAAGGAAACATGTCGAGCATATATATGTCATGGGTGGTGGTGTGCGGTCAAAGAATCCAACTGGTTGCTGTCCCAAAAATGCCAGCTCATCTTGCCAGCCAGGGCTATGTGGCGACCCTGGTAATTTGTTCATGGACTACACTAGTAACCCTTATGCGGAGTACAATATCTTTCTAGATCCTTTTGCTGCATACCAGGTAATACAGTAGTTCCATGCATTGACCAATGGTCTTTCTAAAATATGCATTGCATTGTAAAATTGTCGTAGTAGATCCTTGGGTTAATGAAGAAGAATTCCAATTTACTTTGTGCTGTAGGTGATCCATTCCGGTATTCCAGTTACACTTGTTCCGCTGGATGCGACAAACACCGTCCCTGTAACTGAAGAGTTTTTTGAGGCATTTGAGCAGAATCAACATACTTACGAGGCACAATATTGCTTCAAGTCCTTGAAGATGGTTCGTGACACTTACTTTAATGATCAATTCTATACGGTAAATATCAGATGAAGTTAATCAATGTCTAGTTCAAAGGCTTTTGTTGGTCTTTTAATTGTATTCAACTAGAAAGATACTTCAGTGACCTTACTAATGATGATTAGCTTAAAGCTCACTTTTTGCAGAGTAGATTTATGTGGGATTTCTTTGCATGTGGTGTAGCTACTTCAATCATGCGCAACATGCACAAGTATCGAGGGGAAAATGAATTTGCTGAAGTGGAATACATGAATATAACTGTAATTACTTCAAACAAGCCATATGGGATATCTGATGGCTCAAATCCATTCTTTGATGGTCTTAGTGTTCCGAAGTTTATGCTAACGAAAGATGGCGTTCACAGTGGTCACGTTCAGAAAAGACTTCGAGATCCATTTTGTCTTGTCAAGAATGGGAAAGGAAGATGTAAGGTATTGACTTTGCTTTGGTGAACCATCTATTAATACATTGAGACCTTACCTAAAGGAACGGCACTCTAGGTATAAGCTTGTGCTTTGAAGTTTCAATCTAAGCTACTTGAATACCTAATAAAAAATCTAAGCTTGTGCTTCGAGATCCTTTGTGCAATTCGAAACTTTATTGTTTTTAGCTGCAGCAAGAAGCTCTGCTCGTTTTACCTGGTTATCCATCGAGGGTTGCCTTTTGTCTATACCACCCATATGGCTTTGGTGAAGCATGTGATGCATTCAGTGAAAACCTTCAATGATGAAACATTGGCTTTCGTCGATGCTTTAATTGTGTTTTTGTAGTATTACAGTACTAATCAAGTCTTAAGTTCAGTATTCATGTGCCTACTAACTCGATGCGTTGTTAGGATGGTTATACGGCAGAAGTAAATGGTCCGGAAGCAGTGCATGTACTGGTCGCTACAAGGGCAAAACCTGATTCTGACAATAGCAGCTCACTCGAGAGAGAATTTTCCAAACATTTCTTTGAAGTATGTCAACTTATCCCTATTTTCTGGAGTAGTAAGGCTGTTATTTACTAGTGAGATCTTCTCTACCCTTTTGCATATTATGATCTTTTTGCAAATCAACTTGGCAATGAGAAACAGTCTGCTGTAGTTGGAAGCTTTGATGTGCAGTGCCCGAAACGGAGTTAGCCAACAACTAGAACTCCTCCAACGGCTACCAGAAAAAAGACTTTTAACCATGGATTAAATTAATGCACTTCCAGGATTTTCATTCTTGGCAAGATGCAGCGTTTGTGATTCGCATTCCTGACTTTCATCATATTGAAGTTGATCAGGTAAGTAAAGCTTTGGAACGGACTCTTCAAACTTATTGTAGTATGGCAACGAACCAAAAGATCTTCTATAAGAACTAGTTCTTAAGGAAACAAATAGATAAGATCGAAAGGATCTTCCTTTTGATCTTTCTTGTATGGGTGATTCTTGTAGCTCTTTTCCTATTTCTCCTTTTGTTCTTAGTAATAATCTTTGAAATAAAATGGTCATCTTTACTTTCTAATGGTTAGTTCATGCCTCTTGTTTCTTACTCAAAAGTTACTCGGAGAAAAGCAATCAATTCTGGAAGTGTAGGACAGGGGAGTTAGTTAGCTTCACGCCTGTGATTATTCGCATATCAACCACCATGGCTACTGGAACAGCCACTAATGTGAGCAGTGCTCACTGCCGTGGCAATCATCATAGTCGATAAGCGCTGGTTACACATCTGTGGCCATTGACCGGTAGAACCACGCATGGAAATACTCAGGCCCGTTGAACAGTCCCTTGCCCACATCACCCACAGGTGGCCCTACTGTGCAAGAGTCCACCAACCAAAGGAGACACCACTATAAGCTCAGTAGAGAAGTGCGTGGCGACTTTCTTTGCTCCTAGGTGGTGGCTTTTCACCTTATATTGGGCCATAGTATCCACCTTTCTCCATGGTTATTCTCTCAGTGAGGACTTCAATAAGTCAAGACTTCCACAACCGTAGTTTTCCCCCTTCCTCAGTTCGATCATTTGACAGAAAGTTTGCTCCATGCATGGTTCGTGAAGTACACTTAGCACAAACAGGCCTAGTATTCATGCACTTCACGTATGCTGTATGCTTGCATTGTAAGCAATAATTAGCGACTCCATTGAGGAGAGTAGATTCATCCTTGTGGTGAGATGCTATCAGTTTCTTGCATCTCTCTGTAGTTGGTTGATAATCTTTGTTCATGGTGGAGGACTGTGAATATAGATCTTTGAACCCCTATTCAACCTTAGCCTTGGCAAGGCTGTGCCCTACCACTAAGCTATTTCCGCCAACCACGAATTTCAGCTAACGGTTAGAACAACTTCAAAGAGTTCACTTGATCAGCCAAAGGAGTGGGGAAATGCTTGGGACCCGTAAGAGGTTAGTACTTCCCTTTCTTGTAAGGTTTATTAGTACATCCGAGAACTCGCCTACGAGCGATTACAACTATATCCCTCGGTTTATGCCTTAATAGGGCAAAAAGACTCTTTCAATTGAAGTACTATTCAATAAGACAACCAATTTAGCAAGAAGCAAATTCAGGTCCAACCTCGTTCTGATAAAGAACTGAACTACAGCAAGATTGCATGGAAAGAGACACAAAAACCATCCAAGCCATGACTTGATTCAAAACTTGTAAGCCGTAAGGAAACAAGGTAATCCTACAGGAGAACCCATTAAGCTTCAAGAGGGACAAATTTGCCCTCCCTTAGATTACAATCCACACTAAGCACATGCTCATAGAACACATAACCAAGGTATAAAATACTCAGCCCCCAACAAAGGTAGCCTAAATTTGGTTAATCGGCATCATGCCATTCATCCCACCATAGGAACTGCCCCACCAGCTTCCACAATCTGTTGCTCCAACTGCAGCCAAAAAATTTAACAAGAGTACACGATGTTGGCATGTGCAGAGAAGTTTATCTCCAAAAACAAGATTTACACAAGAAATTCTTATTGTTCTCACCCCGAACAAAGTGTCAAGCTTGTTCTTGACAAGGGAGTATTCTTGTTTGACTTGCTGAAGACATTTCGAGCATCTGCATTCATACACCCAGCGCATATTTCGTCAGAGCAAGAAAGATTTTGGAGGTCAAAATTTCGTTTCTCATGTTATTCTAGATGTGATTTGAGTAGTCTACTCACGCATCAGTGTTCTGTTCCTCGCAGAAATTTCGAAAAGCAATGCAGGCATTTCTTACTCTCTGAGCCCCAATGCTGTAAAACCACAGAAATTAGTCTTCTCATCATGTTTCCAGAAAATGTAATAACCTCAAAATAGTGACGACGACTCAAAATTGTGTATACCCTTTCTCAAAAATTTTCAAATGCGATTTTTCACTTAGAATAAGTAAAAACAACATGCATTTGGCAGATTTATTTTGGCTTTCTGAAGTACTAGCATAACGAAAGCTGACCGACAGAGCTGCAGTCGCAAGAAAAATGCGTTGGAGAAAAAAACTTAAAAAAGGAGTCTTTTTAAGTCCAAACATGAAAATACAAAGGGGGTAATCAAATATTTTCGAAAGATTTTAACCTTTTCTTTTATGGGTAGTGAAATAAGCATAGACTGAAAAAGTAATCTAAACTCAAAAGAATGTGTGTGTGTGGAGAACATAGAAGGAATGCATTACCTGGAGCTGCTACCTTTCAGCTGGTGAACATGGGCATCAACCTTTTTGAAATCTACACTCTGCTGATCCCTGTAAGGAAAGGTATAAGTACATACCCAATGACACCATATCAAGTTTAAAGAACGAGAAATAAGTCCTTACAGAGCTCTAGTAAGATCATTGAGAAGCTTCTCAGTATCCTCAAAGAAAAGAGACACCACTTCCACCACAAAATCTGGGTTGCTCTCGTCTTGCAGTTGTTGAAGCTGTGTGAATTGTGCATCCAAGAACCCCTTCAAAACCAAACACAATCAAGACCAAGAAACCGCAATAAAAAGGAAAACAAGACAAGCCCACAGACCTAATGTTCAAAATATGGCATTTTTTTTAATTTCATTACCTCACAAAACAATGATGCCGTGTAGTCAACAAATTTTCTCTGCAACTGACCCACCTCCATGATCTGTGGTTGTTCTCTCCGGCTTCTCTGTCTCTGTGGAGTATTTACAAAAAAGGAGTACAACCCATTAAAGCTTCTGGTTGAAATATGCAGATCTTGTAGAATAACTGCAAACATAAAGGACATAAATGCTGGAAAGGGATTTGGTGAATTTAATGTGCACGGTGCACGCAGAGGAGCAAAATCCAAAATATTGCCTGCTTTTGGAATTGGTCTAGCACACAATGCAGTCTAACCTTCCCCTTTTCTTCTCTGGATTTGTGCCTCTGTGTTCTATTGTCACACAATCCCAGCCCCCCTACTATCTCTGCCCTTTCATTGCTTCATTTTTATGAGGCTCTATAGCTGCCTATTACTGTTTGGGCCCCCTACCATCACCTTTCCACCTCCCTCCCTCTCTCACCCCACCACTTCTTTTTCTTGGAATCTTTAGTACAACATTTGGATATGGTGCTTTTTTTATTCACAGTGGGTTGACTTACAAGTGACCCACATCATATATTTTTTTGTTTCCATTGAGGAAACAGAGTCAATATTTTTTTTTCTTTTTGATAAATAAGAGTACGGCATTAATATATAAAATTTTACACCCATTATCAAAAGGCATCGTCGTATCAAAACTGTGCACGACAGTTCCGTGCCTCAACATTGCATGTAGACTAACATATAGTATATGTTATGTTCATCACCTATTGCTGCAACGCTGTTATCATGATTTCCCACTAAGTTAGCGTTGACTCAATCTTGTTAAACTTTAATTCCTGCTTTACTTGCAAAAGTTGCAAGAAATCTGGCTTTTTAAAATTGAGTTTGCGAGGCTGGACTAATACAAAAATTGCCGAATTTTGATATGACATAGAAGGAGTCATATAAATAGATGTCATTATATCCATAATAGTGTTCACTACGTGATAACTCTGAGAAAGTAAGAATTTATAGGTTGTTAGCATCGTAAAATGTCGCAATTTATTTTTAAAAGCCCAGGTAGTGGAGCTAGCCTATACTTGGTTAATGGACTTTTACTTCACATCGGAACCAATTTGAGATGTAAACTATTGATAAATGGTGAAGTTTTGATTTTTTTTTTTTTTGAAAATGTCCATTTTCACACTCATGTATATGTGCTGCTAAAAAAGTTAACGAGTTTGTTCATAATGCACTTTTTAGCGACAAAAGAGGGTGTGAAAAAAATTGTCAAAGTATGGAATTAATAAAAAAAAGGGGAGGGGGCGGGGGGCAACAGCTCATCTACAGTATAGCATCGTTCCAAGAAATCAGAAGTCCTACATATTGGAATTAATTTCTGCACTCCAAAAAATTCTAGACTGCAAAAGTGATTTGACATTTTCTTTCTTTTGGAATGCACCATAGTAAGCATTAAAATATGCCCAAAATCTTATCATAATTTCCAATGTTTCTAATATCATGAGCAAGCAAATTGATCAAGTTGTGAATTTCACCCACGTCTTTCATTTTTTTTTTTGTTTTTTCTTGATTTTTTGCACCGGTTGATTTGGACCAAAATTACACAACAAAAGAAAAAGCCTTCTTCATTACTTAACCCCTCCGAAGAAACTTGGTGGCGCATGGGGAAGATATGGTGGGCAGCAAGACAATTTATCAATTGAAGACGACAATGGAAGGGCTTACACACGTCCTAACAACTTTTGAGAATTTTTTAACTGCTAATCAGCTTGTAGAAAGATGCATACAACCTTTCGTAGCGATAATAAAATGGTCGTTATAGATTTATTATGGCTTTTTATCTAGTGCCGATGATATGTCACTATCTGAGGAGCTTTAGGCATCTTCTTACGATTCGGGTAGCTACCAAAAATTATCATTTTTTTTAAGCCTTGACCGTAATCACATTAAAATAGAGAATTTGCTTTTAACCTTTGTCTTTTCGGATAAAATTCCTCTAGCCTCTCTCGTGTAACAATCTTCCCTACTTTTCTTGTGGCACTAGCACACTTTAAACCTATAAAGAGTACCACATTTTCTCGGTAAGAGGTACTCTCGGATCAGTTTTAACGTCTACTAGATTTCCTCCCCTTACGATCTCAGGGCGCACCACCCACATCTGCTTGGTGCATTCTTATGCTTTTGAGATAAGAAAATCAAAAAAATGAGCAAACCTCCTTCTCAACACGATGAACCTTATGGTTGTTGAGCAGTGCAATCATTCTGAGTTATGCTACCAAAGCAATTATTTTGCAAGATGGTGAATGGTCACAACCAATTCTATCACAAAAGGGGCTGACCATGCACAAGTTGCCTCAAAAAGAAAACTTGTGATTTGGCTGGCACAACTAGCAATAGCATGTGGTTGTCATGCTGGCTTTGATTACTACTTAATCCATACATTGCGTTGGATTTAAGTGCATCCAGCTTATCAATTGTTTAAAGAGCACTACTCTCCCCCTTATCCCTTAAACTGGAATTTGCTTTGCTTTTTTTGTCGATTCGTCTAAGATTAGATTGGGCTTGTCAAATCTGTTGGATTTGTGCAATAACGGTGAATGATTCTTTGAGGATCAAAAGGCATTTCGCAACTCGTTAAAAGTTTTTCTTCGTGCGATACGTAAAGGGTTAGTGTAGATCTGACCGCAATTATTGAGTTTAATATATCGTCAATTCCAAAATGTTATTCCGTACAAGTTTAGATAAGTGGTAAAATTAAAAAATGATAAACAATGAAAGGGTACCATGCACCTTTTCTCAAGAAAGGACAAGAAAAAAAAAACTCAAGGATAAAATTCACCGGTTAGGTAAAAGTCGCTAGATTTGCAACTCCTTTGAGGTGAACTTTCCTATTTTTCTTGTGGGTTAAGAGAAGAGATTTATATATAACAAAAGCCGTCCAAATTTAGATCGTTTTACAACATATATTACATAATAACAAAATAAGAAGCTTAATTAGTTTCTACATGTACAAAGATAGATCGAAAAAGTGTTAAATCATGGAGCTGTCCAAACCACAAATACGTCTAATCTAAATGTGCACGCAAAAGTGACTAAAAAATCTACTTTAGTCCGCATTCTGTTGTTACTTAATAACGTCCGCATTCTCTTTTAGGTTGTTCTTAGTTTGAATGATCCGAGTTGATAGCAAAAGTGCTCATTGATTGGGTTTGGATGGTCTTGCTATTGCTCATAGACATACATGCATAAATTTATACTACTTATAAAAGTGTGGATATGTGTAAATTATTTTTTTGGACAAAATTATTCTTATAACTTTTTTTTAATATCATGATTGACCTTGGTTGTTATTATTCATGAATAAATGTCATGGCGCACGAAAAACTCTTCATCTCTCCATACTAGATGCATGGTTCCTCTCTTAAAGTTAATTGTTAAATAACAAACTTTGATTCCTACCCGGGTTATAAGAATCTTTCTCCAATTCCGTGTATAGTGACAATTAATAGTTATTAAATATTTATAGAGACTTTTCTTCTAACACTTTTAGCAATAATTATTAACAGCACTTTTTTAGCGTCACTAAATAAAAGTCATTAAAAAGATTTAGAGACGATTGATTGTCACTATATAGGGGTAGGAGGAAAATTCCTTCAACCGATGTAGCAGCCAAATTTTTTTCATTGTCCAGCGCTAAAATGCTAGATGCATGTGTATTATCTCCAAAATTAATTGAGACTTTGAAGCCAACCATTCAACTTCTTTAACACTAAGAATGTATCACTTGATTTAATTGATTTGATACTGCCATTCAACTGTAAATTTAATTACACTTAAATTCAATCTCTTTTATGTATCTTAATTATGCCTCTCATCTAAACTCTGCTGTTGCAATTTGCACAATTACTGAGTGTGCAAAATAGGTATACAAGGTATTGAAATATTATGATTACAAAAAGAAACAAAAGTAAATTTGACCATAAAATAAAACTACATGTTACCTTTCACTTTGAGAAAAGGGTGAGGAGTCTTCAAAAATTTCTTATTCTATTTTCTAATGGATATAGTAATATCTTCATAAGTATACATTGATGTTCTTATGATCAAAACCACATTAGTGCAAGAATTATAGCAATCATAAAGGCTTTCAACTTGTGACTATAAAAGAATTTTATCTAATCGTTTGTGTGTGAATATATGGCGGTCATTTACCAATAGGCTAGACAGATACATCGTAATCTAAACTTAAAAAATTCACGCTAATAAAAAGACTATCATCTTCATTTGGACAATCTCTATAAGTAAAACAAGATTAGTAAACATATTTGTAATAATTCATATAACTTTGAAAGTTTTAAGCTGAACACCTATGGATCGTAGAGAATTAGCAACACTAACATCTTGATAGAGAAATGAGGACTCACCATGTTCCAAATAAACCAAGTGAGACCATCCTTAAAGTAAATCTTAGACCTCATTTTCTTGATGCCTAAAGCAATTAAAGGCGACTAAAAAATACACCAAATTTACCCTAGATTGCGTTCGTAGGTTTAATCATTTTATCCATTATAAAGGTAATAAGCAAAAAAATACGCGATGAATATACAAAGTTTTGTATTATCATAATTTGGTTGTTATAGTAGAGTACTAAGCTTAATTCAAGATGGGAAATTTGTAGGTCGCACACCTTAGCTTTGAGATTTTAGTTTGAACAAAGCAGTGCGGTATCTATCACTTTTGCTCCAAGAAATGGAGACATAAATTCTTTTTGAAATTAGTATACACACGTATGAATTTCACGACGTTGCCTAGAAGTGAGCACCATAATTTTCATTTAACAAATCTCATTCTTAATCTAACTATAAAAATATCGCACTCGCACAAATGATGAGTAGTGCATCCAGTCTACGTATTTGAGGACATAAATTTCCTTAAGAGAATGCAGTGAAAGAAAATTTGACACGGTTATAACCTAATGTGAGTTTGATGAGATTAAAACATTTTTTGCACTGTGATGAAATAAGTAAAATAAATTATTTATTTGTCTAACTTATAGTAACATTTAATATAATGATAATCCACTAGTGATGGTAGATATTTTTTTGTTAGCATACTTTTTATAATTAGAATGCTTGGTGGGATTACATGGTAAATATAATGCATATAGTTAACTATTTACATAACATGAACTATGTGAAGATTACTCGAAGACTTGTTAGTTTGGATTTGTCATTTGAATATGTCAGTGAACATGAGTTTTAACCGTTAAATCTGAATGAACTATATCAACAAATAAAATTCATTTTCTTTGATATACTTTTTCTCTTCAAGAAGTTATATTACAGATGCTATAAAGCCTTTGAGACTTATACCATCAGATAAAATTTTAGCAAAAGAAAGATCCTAAAAATAATGTAATAGTTATATTTGATGTTTTTATGGATAACTATGATTTTATATAAAAATAATCTAACATTATCTTCTACAAAAGTGCGCATTTACGTGCAATGCACGTGCTTTTATCCAGTAATATGTAAATATTCAGTAAGCATCACATTTATAGCAAAAGTGCAAGGACCACAATATATAGATCCGAACATTAAATATTGAATTTCAAGGTAATTATTGGCCAACAGAAAATGATGCTCAACTTAATTAAGAATGTGGATGCAAGTGTTCAGCCAACTTAGGTACACCCTACACCCATCCAAACTAGATATCAAAAGCATCACATATTATTATCAAGGAGGAGCCAAGGACCACTTTTTTCCCTGCCCTTTCTTTCTATTGATCTGATGGGAATCTCAGTTTGGTCCACAGAAATGGTGGATTTCGTTCCTTTCAATCTGTGTCACAGCTCTTGTGCCGTAGCAGGATGAGTTCATGTAGGGGAGCTACTAGCTAAAGCAATAAATAAGATGATGAACCAACAAATGATACAAGGAAACCAATGGCTTCTGTTCACAATAAAAAGGGAAACCCAAAACAAAGAAAGAAAGGAAATAGATATCAGCAAGGAGCAGTACATTGTTCTCCAATTAGTTATTCCCTATTTGTGGCTGTTTTCTCAAGTGAATTAGCTGATCAGGGTTACATTCCCTTTCTCTGGTCAATCAAAGGAGATTACGTTGTTCAAATAGGCACAAGAGAAAATTTACAGCAAAATATTTGGCTTGATAGAGCAGTGCTAACGAACTTTTGCAACGGGACAACAGCAGAAGCTAAAACTCACATGCAAAATTCCTCTCGCCCTTTTAGTGTAAAGACAAGTACGTAGAATTGTAGTGGAATTCCGTGTAAAACAGTACAACAATGTAACTTACATGCTAACACAACTTGCAACTCCTCCTACACGATCCTGGAAGTTCTGGAGTTCCCACCATATACTCGACATTCTTTGTGCACTCTCCTAGAGCAGCCCATCTCTCACAATTCTCGTTCTGGTCTGTGCAATTTCCACTGTCTCCCACGATCTTGTCAAAGGAATCGACGTGTATCCACTTTGTTGCGGACCACTTCTCACCTTCAATCACAGGGCACCCTGCATGGAGACTGCTTGCATCCGGAATAGCACTTGTTTGAAGACTGAAGAAAAGAAGTGCATCTCCTTTTCGTGGTTTTACTGGTTAATTTTAAGGTGGAACCAGAAGATCACCAAAAGCATGTCAAGCTGAGGAAAATACAACCTTAAAAGTCAAAAGAAGCAATGACATTTTGCAAGTGGCTCACCTGCAATGCCTTTCTTTGCACACTCTGATAAATCTTCATCTGATGAAGAAGCTCTACGACGAGGCACCTGCCAACACTCGTAGTTTCAAATATTAATAACGACTTATCCAAATAAAGTGATAGGAAATAGTTGGGATGTGGTAGTAGTTCTTTTTCCAGAAACCATGCAGGTAAAGAAATGTGGAAGAACAAAAGGGAACTGATCCAATCTATCACAGCTGCAGTAACAAACAAACAGCATCTGCATATAACACCGTCTTCTTCCATCTTCCTCAACATGTGATGAACCGTGAATTTTAACCGCAGGAATAATATGCTACTAGATAAAATTCTTAAAAAGGTATTATTGTCTGGTGAAATGATTGAAAGCTCCTATTCAAATTTAGGTACTCATATAAACATCTTCTAGAAAATCAGTTACATTGACACGTGACCACACATTTACAATCTAATCTCATATAAGTTACGATCTTTTTATTTGCCATGTTTCTCGTACACAATGGAATAACCTCCATTATGAAACTTTAATCAATACGTTGGCGTAAAGTTGTGTAAACCTAACGCTCCCCAGACCCCCACAGTACTGGACTTCCCTACGACAGGGTGCAGTGCTTGGCGTGCATTGCAAGTAGACTACGGCCAGTTGTTACAAACGTTCGAAGAATAGTAATCTACTAAATTATGAAGGTCATTGCTCATGCAAGATAAGACTCCATCCGGTAAAAGTTGATCTATGACATCTAGGCATAGAATTAACAGAACTTTGGAGCTGCTGGAATATGAAAATAAATGGATGTCGCTAGTTCACGCGGAAGTGAAAATGAACACCAGAACTACCTCTGCTGAGGGAAATACTGTTTCGCCACCATTTTCAACGTCTGAGAGATACATAAGTACAGTTGCTATGCGGTGACCCCCTCGGGCAATATTAACCTTGTCAGTGAAGTAATCGAAGTGTGGGTCATATTTTTGCCCATGCTCATATCTCAACACTTGTATGTCTTCTCCATTATCTGAAAAGATACACAAATCGAACTTATGGACTAGTATTTATAGCATAATCATGTGGTTGGAACTGTTTTATATTTTTGGCAGCCAATTGTGACCTCTAGCCAAAAAGACTAGACCTGCTTAAATGAACATGAAACTCGTGAGAGAGTGGAACTAACAGAATTATGAATTAAAACGATGCCATATAGAACTATGACAATAGAAAGATTTGTATGCCAGTACTTCAGAATTTTAGGTCTACTGCAACCTCACGAACTAATCACGAAATAAGAATCCGACATACATCAGTATATACTATTCAGTTTCACCTAGTTCATTAGCCATGTTATTTATGCTTACAAAGCTTTGGGCAAGCCATGACTTCTGAATATGGAGAGAAAGCTCCGAGGCCAGATGGCCTGAATGCCAAGTTTTTTCACTTGGGCTCAAAGACCTTGGTCAAGTAAGCCTTACCACCTAGGTCTACCAAGTGAACAGATATCCTTGAAACTACCTCAATCAAAGAGATGGCTTCACTTTTTCTCCCTCATGAAAAAAGTGAGTTCAATGGTTTATAAAAATTTTGTTCATCATCCAAGAACAAATGCCTCTTCAAAAGATAATAAAGAGGAAATAGACGATCCTTACCAGTCTTAACAGCTAATCAATAAAGTAAGACAATTTGCCCCTTGGTGCAATGTTAGTTCACCACGGGCCCTCTAGTTTCAACTTTCAAATTGAACATTGTGCTTAATTTTGCAGCGCAATGTGGACCCTCCGCTAGTTTCGATGGAGAAGCCGTGTGGCACTAATATGATGTGGCAAAATTCCATAAAGTTCTAATGTACTGATTCGAATATAGAGGCATACTCCACACCAATCAAAGTCTAAGGTTCAGACACAAATTACATGGGACAAAATGAAACTTGTCTTGCACTGGTGTGTAGAATGTAAAGTTTTTTGTAACTTCAACCAATTAAAACGATATGATTGCAGCACGGCTCTGTCAGGACTCAGGTAGACACTGAACTCCCACAGTTCAATATTGCAACAGAATGAAGGTGACGCATCCCCTTTATCATCTAAACATTAGCTCCTACTGTTTCATTTAGTTGAACTAAGTTTTGACATTTTATGTCTAACCATTTAGTTTCCTTCATCATTAAACTGTTTATTTTAGTCTTTAGATGCTATAGTATTACTTTTATTTGAGCAGCAATATGCTACACGTCGTGCAGATATTAATGGTCGGCAATAATGTATGGTTGGAAATAACCCAGAGTTAATCATGTTTAAATCTCGTTCATCAAACATCTATCTCTTATTGCAGGTACAGGGAATCTAAAAGCATTTGTATTCTACCCGAGGATAGCATGCCAAAAATTTTGATGTATCTGGTGCCCTTCATCTTAAAAGTCATATTTGTGCCGCTCTTGGCAGAGATGATCTAGCTGGCACAACTGATATGATAGCATAGCACAAGTTCCTTCATCACACTAGTAAAACACACTCGATGGACACAGAAATAACACAGTACATACGGTGGCATAGGGGGATGTATCACGGATCTAAGTCATCAATTGAAATCAAAATCAAGATAATGTACTGGGGACTATCGGAAAATCGTCGCCCATTAGTAGTGTCAGTAAATGCACTTGGTAGAATAAGTAAACCTTTAAGAGAAACAATATCAGTGTTTCTGAAGCAAGAAAAACATGTGATCCGTCAATGTGGCTGATGCTGCTAAGTAAGCAGTTGGTCAGAAGCTAAATCTCCTTCGATACAAGAAATATTCACACCCCCTGCACCCCTTCCCCCCCCCCCACCCCCAAGGGAATAATTGGACTGAAGAATTAGAATTTCATAATGTTGCCTAAATTGGAAAGTTCACTATAAGGTCATTATTTTCCATCTATATGCTATTGGTTTGCTTGTACAAGTATGCTTCCATCTGATGGACTTAACTAGTTCTGGCTGAACTGAGTTTGATATCAAGGTTTTCTCTTTCTCTTTCCTCTATTTTGTGTCTTCCCTGCCTTAGAGAATATAATTTCTCATTATTTCTTCCATTCCATTCTCTTCTACTCAAACTCTTATTCTTATTACCTACCTCCCCCAACCCCTCCCTGCCAAGAAAAATCAAAGAATAAAGAGAATGGGGGGAGAGTTCAGATGATTTAGATTGATGGCACTGGTTAGTAGCTACGAAAAAAGGTATCTTAAGGACCTACCACAGAAGTATGAAAGCACTTACACAACTGAAGTGTACTCCAGCATAAGACATACCTTTAGGTAGGAAGGTCCACGTTGCAATCTTGTCCTCTATGCCAGCAACAATAGGATCCTACAGTAAAAATATCAAACGGATGCGTGTCAACAAGTACTAACTGATTATGTCACAGGCATCACTTTCGTACTTACAAGGAAAGAGTACAAAAGCATAAACGTAGGTCATCTACGGTTCTACCCATGCCACCTATATGCATCAATTCCCAAACAACATAACACGTTGGCTTAGTTTCAACTAAGTAATTAAACCAAAGAATGCACTAGGAAACAAGTAACTGCCACTTGTACTTGGTGAGGGAAAACTTGTTACATGATAATATTCTTTACTTTCTTTTTTTTACAAGTAAAGTGATATTAACAAAATGCGCCAAATAAAGGCACAATTCCAAACAAAGTAAGAAGCTCAAACGATTAAGTACTTTGCTCCATCGGGTTAGACCCCTTACCAAAGAAAAGAAAGTAAATAAGGAAGACGAGTTGAGTTGAGCCAACAATCATCTCCTCACCCTCAAAAGATATAAAGGGGAATCATCCCCCAAATATCTGGCCTCCTCCTCCGCAGTTTATATGGGGACCAACATCGCATCAAATCCATCATTTATCTGGGCATCACCCACTCAATACAAAATAAGGCTGAACATCAAGTCCCAAATAGATCTAGCCACAGGGCAATGAGAGAGCAAATGGTCCACAGACTTGCAGGGACCTTTGCACAAGTAACACCAAAAAATGTAGATCTTCTGTCTCTTCCTCAGATTCTCACCAGTCAAAACGCATTTCTCGAGGCTTTCTAACCAATGAAACAGACATAGGTTTGCCAAACAGCCTTCCAAGAAAAACCTACACCACTCCCAGAAAGTAGAGTATAACAGGACTAACTGAGAGCATTCCCTTAGAGTCCATTCTGTGGCACTAAAACCAACTGAGAACAGTACGTTCAATTCTTTTAGATTATATTCATTAGAGCTGAAAATTGAGGTTGACTGCTCAGCTGATGACATGGGTGAGGAGGTATCTGTAAGAAAATGGCGAATTCTTAATCTTAAAAGGAGACATAAGAAAGAAGAAAAATCTGGAGAACTAAAAACTCAGAGAGTTGGTTCAATGCTATCTGGAGGCAGGGTGGAGCTTGATGACTTGGAAAATATGTTTCAACAGCTTCTAAGATTTCTAATTTAACTACTGTAGCTAGATTCACAGTACTAAAGGAATTTGTTAGATGACTTGCAATATTTACATTACTATTTCTTTTACTAAAGCTAGAGTACTTATGTTACGAGTCCTCTAGTTTTATCGCAAAACTCATTTTATTTTCTGATCCTAACCCCATGCTTCAATAGATTTAAAACAGATAAAAAATAAACTTTCTGTATGTCTCGATCTGATCAGCTCCCTCCCTACTAGATCTAAGATTTCACTAACACATTCCATGATTGTTGAGACTAAGACAGGGTAGAAAGAAGTCTTGGGCATGATCCCCTGGTACTTCACTAGCCATAAGTTCAGTCCACGTGATCCAAGTCTGGGACAATCTGGCAGGCTCTGCATAAAATCAGCCGAACACCAGATTACCACTTGGCAGGATATGGGCATCCGAAGATGCATAGAATCAGCCCCAAAATTCCTCACTGCAGCATCAGTCCATGCAGCTGATCTTCTTGTTGTCTTTGGTTATTCAATGCAATGAAGCCTAGATTTGATCTGGATGTATATTTTCAGTCCAAGTTCTAAAAGTAGAATCATGGCTTGGAGCATGCTAAAGAGGAAAGAGGGACTGAGAAGATGGTTTAATTTTCTCACGAGGCAATTTCTCTCTTCTGAAAAACTATGGCAAATGAAATATGTACAGCTACAACAACATAGCACGACCAAGGTGGCATTTAAGATCAGGCAATGAGACGTCAAATTTGCACCCAAGCTTTGCCAGATCGGACCGCATTCGTCTTAGAGTCCGGATGAAGAAGGGAATCCGTGAAATGTCCTGGTCAGAGACCACTGTGTTCGCGCCGGCAGTCCAACATGCTCAAGGTTTCTGGTACGATTTATATTTTGACAAACCCTGGAACGTAGCACTTAATTCCATTCACCTGTGGACCTACTTATATAAGGCATTGTAATTGTGAACCACCTTTGGTTGATTTCAGACCCCCCTGGTGCAGTGGGGGAGGGTGGGGAGGTAAAGGTGCATTTGACAAGTAAAGAACAAAAGTTTCTTATAAAAAATAACTCGACAAGCACTTTGCAGCTGGCAAAGTTAGATATTGTTGGGTTACCACTTGCTCTAAAAGCTTAAGATATCACAGAATGCGACCAACATCTATGTTGCGCTACCCACCGTCACACATTAAGTGACAAACCAAAGGTGCTCAAAAGTGCGCAAACAACATAATAAAGTGCTGAGCGGGGCACAAAGATGCAGGGGACCAACTTGCAGGCTCAGGGACTCGAGCCATACTTACTGTTAAGACGGCACTTGCTCTAAAAGCTTAAGCCATCAAAACATGGGCCAAAAACCTACTTCACCCCCGTCAAACGTGATAGATAAGCACGCCAAATATTAGTCTGTGAGCCGTTACAATGCTTGTTCACAATGATCGAGAAGAAGATAAGCGAAGCTGCCCCTCTCGTTTTGCTTCTCCTTTTAAGCTTAAGATGATATGTTTAATTTGTGCACTAGAATGGACGAAGTTATGTGATGCTACCAAGTCACAGCTTTAACACTAGCTTGTCTTGATCAGCATCAGATGCTCATATCACAAGAGCTAAGGTATCAATACCACCTATTACACTAACATGGGTGTTCGCAGAAGTCAGTGATGCAGATTAGCAGTCTTAAAATTAATCATCAAGAGGTAAGCTATCTATACTCCCCCCAATATCCAGTAATACACTCTCTGCTCCACAATCGGTCACTCGTATATGAAGCACTCTTCTTTCAAGATATCTCCCACTAGCAATAAGGTGAGGCTACACATAACGATGAACAAACCCTCCCCAAGCCCTGAAACCGTGGAAGCCTAGTCACACTGCACCGCACTTTATTAAACAGACACTGCTTTGAAGAAGTTGTGACTAATTCAACATGATCGTTAACTATCCAATCGCGAGTAACCCAGTCCTTCCCAGATTAGGTGGCATTCTTTTAGCCAAATGGTTTTAGAAGTGCTCAGTCATATAAAACATATTCCTCTAATCCCAAGAAGTGAGCGTTCCAAGTTTCTTAAAAGTACAAAGAATATAAAGATGCATACTAAAAATGGAACAGCTGGATTAACAAAGAACAAACCTTTGCCTTGGCAATAAACATCCCAGAGCTAGTCCTGACCTCACTCAGTTTGCTCTTCCCAGACAAATTATCAGCTACAGAAGATCTCTTCAGCTCATACTTCGCCTGTTTAACATTCAACACCATAATTGTCGCAATGAAATGCATTAGCGACACATTACTAACCAAAACCAAAACAAATAGAAACTCAGAGACTCACAATCGATATCAGGTGATCGCACTCTTCATCTGTGAGGAACCCTTCATAGACAAAAGCCCTGCAAACAAAACCCAGATCGTAATTTTCCAATTTCTTCGAGTTTCTTGAGAAGGCGTCGGATTTGGGAGAAGTAACTTTTACCTTGGTTTCCAAGAAACTTGCTTGACTTTGGAGGGATTGATGATGGAGGTGCATGAAGATTTGTAGATGGAGGGTGCGATTGAAAGCAAGAAGATGATCAGCGAGAGGTGTGAAAACACAGTCATCGAGATCTACAGGTGTGTGAGAGAGAGAAAATTTGGGGGAAAGTTTGTGCAGTTTAGTTTGGTTATTCGTTTGTAGTACTAAACTGTCACCACCCAGACAAAGATGACATGGTCGTTTGTATGAAGCCGATAAACACGGTTCGTGCAGAGCAGACCCGAGAAATAACGGCTGTCATAGATAAAACTATACTTAAAAGTTGAGTTTTTGTCCAAATAAACTTCTTTTAATACTTAATTATTCCTCTATCTCATTTTTAACTTTATTTACCTCACTTTTGAAAATCTTGATTCTAAACAGAAATTTCAACCGAAGAAAACGTGATTCTAAATCACGTTTTCAAACAAACGTTACTATGAAATCTCTGTTAGAAATCAAGATTTCTTTCAATTTTATTTAAATTAGACAAACAAAACTAAACATATTGAAAACGTGATTTGGAATTACTTTTTCTTCGCTTGAAATCTCTGTTTGGAATCAAGATTTTCAAAAGTGGAGTAGATAGGTAAATAAGATTGAAAATGAGGTAAAAGAGTAATTAAGTATTAAAAATGATTATTTATGACAAAAACTCCTTAAAAGTTACTCTTACAAAATATAGTTTATGATAGTTTTAGAAACACAATTGAGAACGATTATTAATTGTATTTTTATAGTGTTTGTTAAATAAAAGTAGTCATCATAGTATATAACAATAAATAAACTTTCGCTATATGCAGATTATAGCTATCTTCATATAATCCTCGTAACATCCAATATTCTTTCGAGCAGGCCTAACGTTACATAGATTTACAATTATTCATTAGATCCAGAGACCCTGGAGGGTCAAAGAAGAACAATACATCAATTACATCTGTTGTATATTTAACTTGATTCTTTATTGATGAGACTCGGATAAACGGAGATATTGAAGTGAATATCTTTCGTTTTTTTTTTTATTAACGTCGATCTACTCTCCAAACTTCGCGAGAAATGATAATGATGAGTCATAAATAAAAAGGGACTCTTTTTTAAAGAATGCGGACTATCTTGGCCCTGGACAAAGACAAACAAGCTCAGATTAAGTCCTTGCTCCTATTTTTTTGTATCCTATCTATTACCTTAACCCTCTACCAATTGAATTTAATTTCTGTGAAGGGTGAGATGAACGATGTAGTTTCTAGTGTAGACTTGATTATAAACCAATATAGATTGTGATTTTGGTTGGTTTTACTATAGAAATTCCTTATCATTTCGTTGGGCAGTATACAAAACAAGAAAACTTTGGTGGTCTCAAACTATTGCACCTCAGCTCTTCTCATCTAAATCATTAAGATCTTTGCTAGAATAAAGTATGCCCTCGTAGATCATGTGTTATATTAGCGACTTTGTTGTTAGTGTTTCTGATGATGCCGAAGTCGTAAGTCTTCGCCTGATATATTTTTCACTAATTTTGTGGGGTCAATGGACTCTCGTCAGTTAAAAAATTTTGTAATTGCTTTCCGATTAATGGGTGCGATTGGGAAAATTTATAGCTTAACTAAGTGGTGATGGTGTCTTCCTTTCAAATTTTGCACTGAGAAAATAATACAAGCAGAAATCATACATTTAAAGCATTAACCCATGACCAAAAAAAGATAGATATTTGGACAGGTTAGTTCTAGTCTTCTAGAACAGTGGCATTAGGCCTTGCTCTCAGAGCAGAACCTTTGACTTTTGCCATCAATGGTATGTGTTGGGAAAACTTGGACCAGGCTGGAAGATTGTGTGCTAGCTTCTAAGAAATGGGGATGCTACTGCAATGAACCTCAACAAGAACATTGCAATGAATCTCAACCAACCTATTCAACTTACATCCATTTTATATCTTCTTGCTAGTTAACTTCAAAATGTACTGAAAATAAGTTACAACGGTCACGCCAAAGTAGTATCTAAAAATACAGAGTGCATCATAAAGCTTGTCATTGTCTTTCTACAAACATATTAGTAAGGTCATACTCATACACACAAACAACACACACACACACACACACACACACGAGTGGCAAAAGCGGGCACATTTTTACTTCTGTGCTCTACTCTTTGTTCACCGGCCATGGCGTCACCTGGTTCCTCAAATTTTATCCTTTCAAGAGAGCAAAAGCGACCTCCGTTGTTTGGCAGGTTGATGCAATATTGAGACTCAAGGCTCTTGTAACTCCACATTGTCTTGTTGGCGGTTTCCATCAGCCGATCAGAGACTTTAATGTTTAGAGCTCCACCGCGATCTGATTTTGTTGATTCAGATCGTCCAGCAACTTGGTGGAGTTGCACTCTTCTATGTCATAGAGCTCTACTGAAAATGTCCTTTTGAAAGCAGGCCTTTTCTGGAACTTTTTCCTGCTCCCTGAGATGCCTTCGTCACCTTTTAGCATCCGAACAACCTGCAGCAGCAACAAGACCAAGAATATCACGTTTCCTGCTGACCCAACATTAAATCCTAGTTCATGCTAGCTCTCTCAGAGTAAACAATTTAGTACGACAGTTAGCTTCCTTTCAGCATTTTTGAGCTACTTCCTTCTCTTCTTTCTCCCTGCAAAACCAGACCTTGCACAGAACAAACTTCGCAGGCAACCCCGAGTTTCAATAGAGCTTAAGGTTTGGATCATCAGATCCGCTAAATGTTTTAATTAGTACCACATCATTGTCCACCGAATTGTGTCTCTGGCTGATAAGCTGGTAATAAGGATATGATCATACGATAGGTGGTTTTTTAAATCATGACAGAAAAGAAATTAAAATGTTAAAGGAATACGATCTGCAAACAACTTCTGTTGCCAAAAACTTGCCATCTAACCCACAATTTTAATGCTTGTTGAGACGCAAAAATTTCAGTGGAGTTCTCTAGAAAAACTCTTTGAATAGCATTGCTCAATATTAAAAGGATGCCATACTTCTTGAGAAAACTTTATTCTCTACTCTCTCAATCTTCAGAAGAACACAAAGGGAACATATAGAGATACTGGTAATGCTGAAGAACAGTTAGCATCATTGAAAATCTAAAAATACCTGGCTCATTTGAGGCCGATCTGTTGAAGATTGATGTAAGCAGCAAGCAGCAGTCAAAAGCATGCGACTCATCTGCTCTGAGTCATAGGCACCGGCAAGCAATGGATCAACAAGCTCTTCAACATTTTTCATATCGAGTATAGGTTTAGCCTGCAAGATGTTAGTCAAGTTTCAGAATCGCGACATACCTTCGCGAGTTAGCCTGTGCTAGTCTGAAATTTCATTCATTAAACAGGGGAGAAAAGCTACCGTACCCACATGACAAGACTTTTCTGTGTTTTATCCAATGCTGGGCGTCCAGTGATGAGCTCTAGCAATAGTACCCCATAAGCATATACATCAGTTTTTTCATCTACTAAGCCTTGCATAAAAAACTCTGGCGGAAGGTAGCTGTCATGATAACAGAGAAGTTATTAGAAAAAAAGAGACATTTTTAAGAAGACTCGGGAAGTGAAAAGAATCATATATTTACGAACCCAAATGTGCCTTCAAATTGTGATACTGTGAGGTGTGTCCATTGATCTGGCAGCCACTTTGCAAGCCCGAAATCAGAAATCTAAGTAAAACAACAAAGCTCCCAAAACTTCATTGATTAGGACAGAAGAAATAGAGAAAACTACAGAAGAAAGAAAAAACATTTAGCAGTAAGGGATTAGCTTTCTGCCACCCAGTCCTATTTTATGTATTTGCATCAACTGGAGCAAGAAAGATATTTGACATAGATAAAGAGAGTGTCTTCAGAGGTTGTAATACAATTATCCTTAACACCACAATTAGCTGAAGTGGTCATTGCTAATCGTTCGTGGGTTCAAAAGTGTACCTGAGGCTCAAAGTCTTCTTTGAGTAAAATGTTAGCAGCTTTAATATCCCTATGGAGGATCCTACGCTGACACCCCTCATGAAGATAAGAAAGGCCTGAGGCAATGCCCAACGCAATATTGTATCTGATACCCCATGCTAGCTTCTCCTTCTCGCCTAAAATTAGTGGGACGAAAGGAATGGATCAAGTTTTGTTGGTTGGAATTTATGAAAAAGGGACTACTCTAAAAGCACCATAAGAGAAAACAAACCAGTAAGCAGAGAAGCTAAGCTCCCATGGGGAGACAAAGGAAGAACAAGGTGCATCCCACCTTCAACGCCATAGCCAATGACATTAGAGATATTGGGATGGTTGACATGAACTAAAATCCCAAGTTCAGATAAAAAATCTGCTGTCATCTCCTCCGGTGTACCCCTTGTCAGACGTTTAATAGCTACAAGTTGCCCATCTTGTAGATGTCCTTTGTAAACTTCAGAATAACCTCCCTCTCCAATCAAATTTTCTTCAGAAAGATGCCAAGGTGTTAATATATTATGTAGGACATAAGTAGTGGTCATGAAGTGTAATAGAAACTTTGACTAGAGGCCAACAAGTGAAGGAGTCTAAGAACGTAAAAAAAATCTGAAGAAATACCGACCATGGCTAAAGCTGTTGGTTGCCTTTTGGAGATCAGAAAGGGAAAAGTTAATCCAGGAAGACTCAAAGCAATAGAATTCAGCATCTAAATTTGGAGGCATTGCTGGCATGCTACGTGTTGAATTTCTGCTTTTTTTCCTTGAGAGCTTCTTGACGGAAGGCATGCTAGGGTGGAACGTATGCAAACCCTTTGCCGGTGCCTTTCTCAATTTTCGTATGAACCCTTTCAACTGAAAAGAATGGGATTTCGAATTTGCTTGACCTTCTGAGTCCGAAGTGCTTTCTTTGGGAGATCCTGTTTCATATTCTGTTTCGTCATCTGACAATACTCTTGGTGAGGATCCATGTACATTTTCCTCCGCGATATCTAAGGAACTCAACTCTAGCAAGTTTAACGCAAAGTATCTCAGTGATGAAAGAAATTGCATGCTCCATTAGACTACGAGAAAAACAAATTTGATGCAAAATACCAAACACAAACTAGAGTATTGGATCCCCCAGTCATGGAGAATTTACCGTCAGCAGAAAGAGATGGAGAAGAAAATAGAATTCTGTTTCCAATATGAAAGAGCTCCCCTTCTGATATTCCTTTAGCCATGTCGCGTCTAGTATCACTGCCAATACAAAACCATAGGTCAATAAAGAAGATAGAATGTGCAATATTTGCAAAGAGACACTAACAGGTTCAATTAACCCGATTTCATCATAGACTCGCTGAAATTCAAGGTGGAGTCATGAGAAGCAAAAGCCGCAGCACATAATAAATATATCATCTGCCTAAATCAAGAGAAGCAAAGTGAAAACTGCAAAACAGAAAGGAAACCCCCAAAACTGACAGAACGGGAAGATCAACTTCGTCAAGAAAACTAATTTTACAAACGCGGTAAACGGGGATGACCAAATGGAAGAATCTATGTAAGCCTAGAATTTGGATGCAAACTTCTGTACGGTTTATCTGATTGTTGAAAGTATGTCGGAAAGAAGAATGTCTTTTACAGCCACCATTAAAGCCTCAATCCGCGGTAAACTTCAAGTTGCATTCCCATTTCTTCATGCAAGCGTATTTTAGGAAACCAACACGAAGGACTATAACGATCATCGAATCTTTTATTAAACAACTCTTGATCATAAGTGTTTTTCGTGTATGTTATACGCCATAACGCGCACGCATGAAAGGTTGTATATGCATGAATGTGCTACTGCAGCAGAAGAGCTGAGATTCAGAAAGACACCAATGCAGCCTATAGACATGCGCGCAATCATTTGTGCTCCAAAATGTACGTATACCTATGATGAAATATCAATGGAAAGGCAAACCCCAAGAAGCTAATACATCAAGAAAAGCAATCTCTACGAGGGTCGGCGCGAAATACCGCAGGGCGAAGATGAAGGTTCTGGGACAATGTTTTCATGAATTCCCAGAGGCTGCAGGACCAGAACCTTCAGGAAACAACTGGCAGGTGGTGAAGATGAATATGTGTAAGAGAAAAAGAGAACAGAGGAGAGATAAAGTGGTACATATTTGGTTGGAGTGACATCTCCTCACCACCCGCTATTTCTGTTTTGGTACAAAAGTTACAGATCAGAGAGGATTTTGAACAGACTGTTTCGGCCAACCTGATTTTCAGATTTGCACGTGCAATCCTGTAACTAGATAACTAAAAGATTAATCTCAGTTGTACAAGATATTCCTTGAACAACAGACCGATTGGTCCGTCAAACAAGCGTTCGTCTCTATAATTGTAGATATAACGTGGTACGGAAAAAAAGGAACCTTCAGACTTGTTATATCAAAGCTCCTCCATCGCTTGTGCCATGTTTATCACCGTCACCGTTGCAGTAAATATTTCTCGTAATCATATGTATTAGCCTTTTTGTCACATAAGAATAACAAACATCCTCTACACTTTTTTTTTTGGGTTTAAAAAAAATGAGAAAATGAGGCCATTGTGTGTTCAAGCAGCTTGGATTGGGATTGGATCATTTTGAGCCATCTACTTGAAGAAAGTTCTCAATTGACAAAGCTCTCGTGTGGGATCATAGATAAAGCAAGCCAATTTTGAGTTGCAATTGCCAAAGTCGCAACATCTTGAAGCAGCATGTCTTTCCCGAGTCAATTTTAGAGTTGCAAAACTGAGTCAACAAACACATACGAAACTTGCCATTTATTACAAAAAAATTTACTCAATACAACAATGGAGAGAAGTAGACAATTATTTGATTTACAAGAAAAAGCTACATAATGGTTGAGGCTTTGGCCAAGGCAGGCTTTACAACGAAGACATACAAAGTACTCTTTTCAATGGACATTCCGAGTGATCAAACCCTCAAAAACAGCATAAAGGTCCTTGTTTTCTGAACCGAAAATTTCATCAACCTTCCGTAATGTTGCCTAAAATGTTCCGAATCACAAAAGACACAAAAATATAAGCAGTTTTGATTAGGAACAACTGACGAGGTTGAAAGAGATGAAATCGCATACCTCTCTTGTTTGCTTGCGGGAATTCAGTTCCTTCACGTTTGCTAAGAATGCACCAAACTGCTCATAAGATAATCGGCTCCTGATGATGCAAGTAAGAGAAGCCAAGAATGGGATAAGCAAGTACTCTACTTTTGAAGGGGCCACCATTAGAACCAATAAGCATAAGAACCCAATAAAGATAGAGCTAGAAGAACGAACTACGAATTGCTACAGCTCGTGACACAACATTGCATTGGAAGTCCAACAGAATAGTTGTTGTGGAGAAAATGCAAAGCAAGTTAGTACGTGAAAGATAGGCAACGTATTCAGACTATACATTAGAATCAAAAGAGACTAGAAAGTAACATGGAATTAGCCCTATTCAAATTGAGTGCCTTAGTCTCAAAGATCCAACAAAGGGGCAGTTCTGTCTCTAAATCTGGTCTCATTTAGCATCATATATCGATCTGAGTGCGAATAAAGAGGAGCTCTTCCATGCTGTGGCGGCAGTTTTTAGATTAACTGTTTGCCAAGTCCATAAAACTCAGGTTAATGGTCACTGTGTTGGCTACAGTCTAGCTCATTGAATAGATTAAGAGTTCCATTACACAGTTGACTAGCTAATTTTTTTACTTTTTAAATAGGTCACAGTTGAGTAGCTAATAATGCAAATATCTTAACTGAATATCATATTTGAAATACTGCATTAAATGAAAGGCTCACTGCCACTGCCTCCATTCTACAAACCACCAGCTTATTAATTCATGAAAATGGCATATAGCATAGAAGTGTGATTCTTACATGCTCTCCCGGTTGATGCACAGGTCACAAAATTCATGAATACTAGAAGCTGTATTTCTGCTTATCAATATTTCTCCTCCTAAGAAAATTTGCAACTGCTTCGTGGCTTACCTGACTTGGCGGAAGAATTCTTTTCCATCAACCCGAGTTCGTCCTGAAACAATCACAAAGGAGAAGTGACATGTTAAATTACTAACTCCTCTAAAAGCTTAAGATATTACACTACGAGCCCAAAAATGTGCACTATGCTCAGCCGTCACGTGCATACCCCTAAAGGTGCACCACCACAAAGTGCAAAACGAGTTCAAATGCCACAAATGGGAGAATTTATCCTGGAAGCGGAAGAAAATTGAACCAAAGACCGTACCAAACCAAAGCTCAAGTACCATGTTAAAAGATTAAGTTATAAATTTTTTTTTCTTTTTTGTTTGTGGGTGTGGGTGGGGGGGGGGGGGGCAACAATGAATATGATCCTTAAGATGCATAATGCAACAGTATCAGTAAGACAGGACTCCTTTTACAGAACTTTCCAGATTTGAGGCATGATTGCGGACTAAAACACTTATAAGCACCAATTAAAAACATATGAGATGCACCATAACACAGCATGCTTTTGTTTCCCATGAAGATTTATCCATAGCCCGACAAACCCAAACAGCAAAGAAGGATCGGAAATTACTACTATCAGAAGATGCCAAATATAAAAGGTCCTCTCAAGCAAAAGCCTCTGCATCCATCCACAATGATAATCAAAATTGAATCTCCCCAGAAAGACGTTCGTGGAGCAGCTTGCCTTTTGCATGTATGGCCAGAAAGGGAATCAATTTTCCTGTTGATATGCTGCTGAGACCGGATGTCTACTTTCTAATGTTTGGGTTAAATTATTTTTTTATTCAAACAAAATGTATGTTATTTGCTGGAGTCCTCGTGAAGTAGACGGGTTTAGGAGGAACCACCATTTGCTGAGCAAAGAGCGGGGTGAAGGCTCTCTAGACACTACAATAGCAGAAACCTCACACAGTGACCACCTTTTTCTAGTCCAGTTGGCATCGTAACTCACGAATTTTACCACTACAAAGGAAAAAGGAAACAAAACAAGGCCAAAACAGTTCATAGCATCATGTCTCAGTGGCTGAAATGCAGGGTTCAAAGCAGTCGATCTGGTGAAACCATTTGAAATACACCATACAGGCATAGTAACTACATCACGTCTTGAAAATATTTCAGTTATTTCTATTTCCCCGTGAATTTGAAGGAACCAAAAGAAGAAAGTTTCAGAGCTAACCAGATTGTGATCCTGTATCCAAGCCTGACATCGAATTGTGCTGGCTTGAGGGCACAGATGAAAAGACTGAAGGCCTGTCATCAAACATGCCTCTTGTTGTTGCAAATGAAATCGAATGTCGCCTTGGGGAAGCCGGCTTTGACGTCCTCGTTGGAGACACGGTGGCTGAGAGAATAGGAGGGGAACCAGGAGGAGTAAGTCGAGGTGTAGTCGTTTGGGATGCTAACAAAAGGCCTGGTGATATACGAGGTCTTGAGGCTGCCATCATAAAAATTAAAAAGTATAAGGAAAGAAATGAGATTTAATGTATATAACTCTGAATTTACTTGGTATTTGAAAGTGGATCACTTGTATTGACTCGAAGAATGGACGAATCTCAGTAAAGAGGTGATTGATATGGCATGAGATAAATGTTCAGTGTTTAAGTAGCTCACCATCTACCTCATGGTCCTCAGAATATGAATTTCCTACATCTGAAAACTGGCTCCGCATTGAAGAAGTTCTTGAAGGTGGCAATGTAGCATCATCATCTGAAACAGATTAGATACACTAATTTGTGGTCAGCTTTATGCAACATGTTTTACTTATAGACACATCACCTACTACAGGATCTTACTAACTGCTAGAAGGGAAGCCGGCAATGCACTAGGGATTAATCATTAGGCCTTCCTACAGATATCACACGGCTGATAACCCAAGATGACATCATTTTGGATGGCTTATCCATCCACTTCAGAAAACCCTACTCTCCTATGCTGTAAGCACTCAGCTACAATGCAAGATGAACTAGAAACAGTTAACATAATTGACCTCCAGCAAGCGCCTGAGAAGATAAACTTGAATAGCTTGGTACATGCTTACTGACAACCTGAGGTGCTCCCACCTGCAGCAAAAACGATTTGTTAGAAGTTCGACTAAGAATGTACTTTTAAGTCATTTTGACAGAAATCCTAAATTACATATGCTGATATTACTGTTTTTGTTTGCTACAACAGGTATCATTGTTATCTTTCTCCACGAAGGAAGAGATAGGGTAAATAATAGCTTACCGGATTTCCCTCTTCATCTTGAAGTGACTGCATGAGTGTCTTTCTGAAGCTTTCCAACTGCATGCATGAAGACTATAAGAAACTGGATCTAGTTACTTGGTGTGTGCGTGTAGGTGTATGCGTTTGTGGGGGTGGGTATGTGCATGCGGATGTGGATGCTGGTGGGTGGGTGTGGATGTGTATTGGAGGGTGGAAACTGGGAAGGCGGTAAGAGGGAGGGGACAACTATACTTCTTCACTTGTGTCATCCATGGCTCTTGTAAACAAAAACCAATTTATGGTCTATGGCTTTCTCCTATTAACCTTTTGCATGTTACATTCCTAAGCCTGCGGGTAGGTTCCATATATTTGAAAACAATGAACACAAAAGGATTCCAATTTTCATAGGAGGGCTTCAAACATTCTTTTCCCTAAGACGCTAAGTTAAATCTACAAACGGAGACCAGACCATTACCACATATTATGGTGTTGAAGAACTCTTGAAGGTCTGCCTCCTATCACTAGAGCAGATTTTGTACTAGTGAACAGTATATCACGCTTATTAAACTTGTTTTAGAATTGCTTCCCTATTTACCAGACTTCCTGATAATCAGAAATGGATAGGTGTTATTGCTAGTGCTTCTCTCTATGAATCATGCCAAACTGTAACCTTTGTTAACCTTAAATCTCGTAAGGCTACATTTGACAGAACTCCCATAACATATACTCGTAAACAAGTGATCTTTCCATTCTTATTTGATGTATAAGCCAGTGATATTTCTTATATCTCCCCTCCCCCCCCCCCTTCTCCTTCTTATCCAAGATTGCATAGCATCAAACAAATAGACAAAAGTCTGTTTGGTTTTTTCCTTGAATTGGATGCGAAATGACTGAATTCCCATTAATTCCCAATTTTCTGTCTGAACTGTTCATGTTTGAATGATATCACAAATATACAAAAGTAGACAACCAAACGGTGCCTAAATTTCTAGGGTAATATGAACACAAAGAGGGAAACTTCAGCGGGTATAAAGCTGAAAATGCGTGCTCAATTTACAGAAATGATAGTTAAAGACCGAGATTTGAATTGACAGTTTAACCATATAATTCCGTGAAAAAATCTGGAACCTTCCAAGCAGTAAAAAAGAAGCACCTTGGCAACATCACGATTGAGCTTTTTTACAGTGTTGGACAGCAATTCATTCTCTTTCAACAAACTCTCCTGCAAACACATACATAACATAAACAACTATTACATATATCCACACAGAGTCACACACACATCAACAGATACCCTCCGTTTCATAATTAGTTCCTTCCGACTCTTTGTACACAGAACAGAGTTTGAACATTTAAGCATTTGAACATAGCTGTCTTTAGCCCGGGATCCAACTGAAGTTATTCTTTGTGTATCATCCCGTTTTCTATAATTAAGTTCTTTACCAAAACAATTAACATAGTACTCCCTCCCTTCCGGTAATCTTCATTTGACTTTTTGTGAATTTCTAAGATTGTTTTAGTACCATGTAAAAATCAAATTAAACTCTAAGCATCGTTTTTGGCAAGTCAAGCTAGAGCTAAAAGTAACTAGTATAGTCAGCATTTGCCATATCCTAATTACAGTACATCATAAGAATTCTCAAAAGTCGAATGACAAAAAATTCAATAGCACAGTGGCAGTAACTAATTTGCTAGTTAAGTATCACTTCTCAACTCAATCGCTAGCATAAAAACAACGAGCAAAGGCCGGGCTTAGAACATTTGGAATTCATGCTCCACGAACTCAAAAATGTCAAAGGCGATAAATTTACGATAAACCAACAGCGTAATCCGCAAAGGTCAAATGGGCTTGGAGTTCTACATCTGAATCAGTGTGGTGTGTGTGTGGAAGAAAAGTGGAGGTGGTGACGCCCACCTTCTCGTCGTCGGCGCGGCCGAGTTTCTCGGAGACGTCGGAGAGGGAGAAGTCGAGCGACTCGATCTGGGCGTGGAGGTCGGCGATGGTGGCGTCCTTGTCGGAGAGCTGGCGGCGGAGGGCGGACGCCTCCGATTCGAGGGCAGAGACGCGCGTCGACAGGGCAATGGAGGTGATCTTGCGGGCCACGTCGAGCTGCTCGAACGGATCCGACGGCAGTACTTCGAGCACGTCCTCGGGAAGATCAAAGTTGGAGCCTGCCCCCGAATCTTTTGCCAACATTTTATCTGCCTTTTTGTTTCCCCCTTTTTGGCAATTGAAAATTGGGATCTTTTTCCAATTTTCCTTTTAATTGGGGTTTGAGTCATGGCACAAGCGGAAGATGATTTATGTTACAGAACTTGTGGCTTTAAGAAGGTTTTGGTTGTGGGTGGACAGGAAAGGATGAGACAAACACCACATTACCCACCCCAACCCAAAGAAAAAACACACACACACACACAGTGTGTATGAGCTTGGCTTAGTTTTGCAAAATTTTGGAAATCTTTTTTTTACACTTATTATACTCTCATTCGTCACTAAAAGCTTTATTCTTTATCGTTAATGCACTTTTTAGTGACATAATAAGAATGTAAAATAGCATAAGTGGTCTGAAAATAAACGCTTTCTGTTCAAATTTGTTACTTCAAAGTGCATATATATGTTGTTCTTTAAACGATGTGTGATGAAAGATGTTTGTAGTTAAGGGTTGAGACTATGAACATTCTAGTGTTGCAGTAAAAACAGAAGTATTTACAAGTTAGTCTAGGAATAGAATGAGGTGCATTATAGTAAACCGATTTTGTTGTCATAAGGATTCTTAATAATGAAATACTCGTTAGGCACAAGAGCTAACAACATAACACCTCTCTACTGATTCGAAACTAAGGGCTTTTACTCTCAAGTCTCGCCTCCGGTCTCAACTTTATTTAGGATTGCATGCGTGCGATGAACATGAAAAATAGGGTTTGTATTCATGTATATGGCACTGAGATTGTCACACAAAAGGGTACATGGCTGATAAAGAGGCACGCCAAGATCATGTAATAGGAATGAGCGCCATATGAATTCTACAGCATTGCAGCCCTTCAGAAATTTTGGCTTCCGTACTTCAAGGCTGTAGGTTGTTTCTTGGCACTCCTGTTATGCAGTTTGCCCCAAGAAAAGTTAAATAACCACTTGTGGTAAGGGTGAGCAACAAACCGATCCGAACTGTCCAAATCGAGAAAATCGAACCGATCTAATCTGGACTGTTGATGAGCTTGAACGGCTTGATTTCAAATTTTCAAATCTACGATGGTTCGATTCCAATCACGGTTTAGAAAAATTCTAAACCGGCACCAAACTAAACCAAATCGAACCGAAGGCTTAGTTATAGGGATAAAAAAAATGTAATTTGACTCTTCTTAGCTGAAATAACTAGGGATAGAACTACCCTAAATTTTCATTTTAGCCTTAGTTACATTAAACTACCCAAAAAATTTCTTCAGCCGCCCCTTTTCATCATCCACATCCTTTCAACTGTACCTGTTTCCTGATCATTTTCTACCCATTTTTCATTAGTCCATCATTCTTCTCTTCAATTTCCTAACCCTCAAGGAAGTAGAGGCAAAGGTATTGGATTTGCCAGGATTTGCCAACCTCGCCCTCTTTAAGTCATTCATTTCAGCGCAGGTCAGCATAAGAGAGGCAGTTAATTAATTGTCAACCACTGATTCACCCAACTCTTTAAGTAAGTTCCCATTTCTCTTTTTTACAGTTTTTTTTTTCAATTTTGTTCATTGGTTGCTATAAACGTTATTTGGTAAGACAATTTCCATTCCATAGTAAACAAGGAACTTTTAAATCAAGACTGTATTTAAAAACTCCAAAAATGAGTTTTTTTCAATGTTAATTTTTTTTTGAGAGCACCACTACCACCACCCTCCCACCGTCAGCAGCCACCTCCGGCGGCCACCACTGGCCATCGACAGCCACCAGCCAACGCCGGCCACCACCACCACCACGCCCCACCACCGCCACAACAAACCACCATAAAAATAAACTCAAAAAAAATTGGGTTATCAAACACCAAAAAAAACTGGGTTATCAAACACCCACTTGTTTTTGTAAAAAAATAAATAAATTAAACTGATGTTTAGTTTTTTTTTTGGGAACTGAAAAAAATATATGTTGTTAAACTGAGCCTAAGTTAGCATCATTCTCTTATTTACTTTTTGTTTCATCACTTCTATTATGTTAATTTGTTGCTAGATTCTTTATTCTCTAAAATAAGACAATTTCCATTCCGTAGTAAACAAGGAACTACTATAATATGCATGCACATTATTTCATCAATCAACGATCTGTGTTGCAATGGAGTGCTTTCAAGTGCGAGTTTCGCCAGCAAAATTGTCGTTTGGCATATAGAAGGCCGAAGATCGGAAACACC